>PITA01009027.1:0-80488 GCA_004023965.1 Spilogale gracilis
CAAAATTTAGTTATTTATTTGAGAGAGACTGAAAGAGCAAACAGGGGCAAGGGCAGAGGGGGACAAGCAGATTCCTTGCTAACTGGGGAGCCTGAAGTGGGGCTCGATCCCGGGACCCTAAGATCATGGCCTAAGCCAAAATCAAGAGCCAGATGCTTAAATTTACTCAGCTGAGCCATCCAGGCACCCCACTTTTCTTCTTCAATTATGAAATCTGGGGGTAGTATCATGTGATATGTTTTTCAGAGATGCTGTAGGAAACTCATCCACAATGAAGGTTTTATAAAGGTTACAGAAGATAACACAAAGCTTTTCAATTTCTTTCTTAAAAATCAAAGATATTAATTTTTTTAATATTTTCCCCATTTGTTTCCTCATTTAAGAATCAGCTGCCAAAAGCACCAATACCACCACCACCCCCCACTAGACCTCCGGTGATATGACCAATGAAAATAGATTTTTCTTCTCAATGTTCATCTTCTGGATTCCTTGACAACCTGATTTCATATCATTTCATGCTGCAGAGATAAGGGTGATGGGGTACAAATCTGGGTTCTCTAAGGAGTAGGGGATGGAACTGAGGAAGAGGAATAGCAAGAGAAGAAAGGAGACCACAGTCCATCTTGTGGTTGGTGAGTTTCCCAACCTTTCCTTATGCTGTCCGTAAGTTTTATCCACATAATAATTTCATCCTATACCTATCATTTGGACCAGACCATGAATGCAGAGCCCAGACCACAGCTTGAGAACCATTCATCTGCCACGGTATCACATAAAAATGATACCACCAGGGGCCATCAGCGGTGCTGGGGTACCAGCTCCTCCTCTGTATTTCTTTAGCAATTAGTGTTTCTACCACCTTTCCAACAACTATTCACACACTCATCATATATTCAAAACATAGATTTTTTTTTTGTACCCGCCACAGAAAAGGCCGTATTCTGGCATTAGGACTGCAGCATTGAACAATATAAAGTCACTGATTTCATGATTGTTTACATTTCAAGGGGGAGCTGTTCATTATCACAGTACAATATCTCCTAAAGTTGTAATATAGCAAGTGGAATTATCTGGCCAAGACTGGGACCTCAGCCTACCATGAACTTCTTGCATTGTGAGGAATTAATGCTTACTAAACACTTAGCATGTGCCAGGCATTGTGGAAAATAATACACATTTTCTTCTTGTTTGTTTGGGAAGTTAGGCTGGATGCTTCCTAAAATATCTATTAAAACCCAGATTACTTGGTTGGCTGCTTTATCTTATGGTGGACCTTCTATAAATTTTTGCACAGAGATCCCTTAAAGCTGTGACAAAGGAAGATATCTGTATTCAAGAAGTCTCTTGGAATGACTTCAATTTGTTAAGGGAGAGGACTTTCCAGTAAATCATGTAATATAGTGGAAAGATATAGACCTATGTACAATTCCCACTTTTTCCACTCACCTGTCTGAGCTGCCTCAGTAAACTGGGGTTAATTCACTGCTGTCAGTATTACTGTGAGGATTAAGTTTATTTATCTAACAAACAGTTGTGGCATGCCTACTGTGTCCTCCTAGGCATGTCCTCCTTGCTACTGAGAAGGTAGTAATTAACAGGACACATAAAATCACTGCCCTTACAAGGTACCTTATCTCCTTGCTCCTTTCTTTGTCTTCTCTTTTGGAGGAGGTCATCTGGTGATCTACAAATAGAAGACAGGGTCCAGTGTTGCCTGAGACCTTCTGACCCTCTACAGGTAACTCCTGATAATCTCAGACCTGATAGAGTAGACCCACCTCTCAGTCAGGTGGAGAGCAGAGGGGGATGTTCAAAATCCAGTTAAAACTGTTCCCTGGAGTGCCAGTCATTGGGAATGGGTTCCAGATCCCAGCTGAATGGTCAAAACATCACCTATGTTTAAAGCGTTCTCTGTAAGTATATTTCAAATTTATTTTCAAATCCTGAACAATGTGCCTTCGGTTTAAAAATCCTAAATGCTCAGGGCACCTGGGTGTCTCAGTTGGTTGAGCGTCTTGATTTCAGCTCAGGTCATGATCTCAGGGTCATGGGATCAAGCCCTAAGCATGGGGCTATGTGCTCTGCACTTCTCCCTCTACCCCTCTGCCTGTGCTTGCACTCTCTCTCTCTCTCTCTCAAATAATCTTTAAAAGAAAGAAAGACCCTAAATATTCAAAGTCAATAGACTTTCCTTTATCTGCACTCCATTCTTTTCTTTCTCAGCATAATGACAGTACTGTTCTAACCATGAAATATCAATATCTTATCTATGTTATCTATCTTTAAAAAAATCTTAAGTGTAAGAAAAAAATTCATTCATGGGGTGAGTAAACTTTTTTTAATGAGCTAGGATGTATATAAATCTTGAAAAATATAAATGAAGAAAACACAAATGTAGTTTGACTCTCTATCTGATGGGAGAAACCTACCACAGTAGTCTGTGAAATACACAGAGGGGATGACAATAAGAAGGATGTAGTACTTCTTGAAATTAATGAACACCAGATATGTTGCTGCCTTTTTGTTTTGTTTTGTTTTGCATTTCAAGTTCTTTATTTAACACTCCATACCCTCCATATTAGCGGAGTTTAGTGCTATGGAAACATGATTTGCTGAATTCTCTGCAATTTTTTAACATGCCTAGAAACATGAATGTAATAAAAATTAAGTTTAAAAAAGAAGGGAGTAGGCAGGGTGGAACTAAGTGAAATCCATTGTAATCCTTTCTGCAATTTATCTAAGGATATAATCAGCACTCAGAAAGGAGATTACAGTCTCGCTGACTTCTCGGGTCAGGAAAATGTCTGCTGCTATCTCTAAAAGAACTGAGAGGTCCTATGGGGCAGTGGAGGGAACTGGATAATAGATAGCAGTGTAGACGATCTGACCTTCTTTTGACATGACTAATTTGAATACAATGAAGTCAAACAGCTGTGATAGTTTCCTGGTTGTTAGCTTTTATCAGTTTTTATATCAAGGCTGGAGGTGGGAGTGATCTGAAAATATGATAGACCTTCGAACTGTATTGTTTCACCTTTTAGGTTAAGGATTGACTCTGACAGCTTTGGGTGGGAAAGCACAGGAGTGATTTTTGCGGTGGGAGTTGGGTTTTGCTGTTTCTGCTCTGTTTTATTTTATTTTTAAAGTGACTAAGGAAAAGTGAATCAGCTGTATTTTCTATTTGTTCAAGTTTCAAAGTGCTGTTTCAGAGAAAAGTGTCTTTGATTTACATTGAATTCTGGGTCTTTTTCAGCAGGAATGAACCAAAGGGAATCAGAGAAATGTGAGTTAACTTTTTTTTAAAGGAAACAGACAAGAATCTGGTGTCAGATGTTTTTGTCCAGAGTTCCATATTGATGATAACTGAAGCTGCTTTCTAGAATTCACAGGAAGTAATTATGACCAGATTTGTTTTTGTGGTATTCATATTCTATCCCATTTCCCCACCACACACCCACCCATCCAACCTCTCCATGTTCATGGAGGTCATCCCCCCACCATAACCACACAAAATAACAATAGAGTCAGGAACATCAAAACAGTCAAAGCAGTCTTTCTGAAAGCAGGATCTTATTTTATTCTGCTTCACTACCAAACACTGTTTTTCTTATGTTGAGATCTTCAGAATCTATATTCATAAACACTGAGCCAAAAATAATGAACTTGTCTTTTGTTATGTGGGACCTTGCCCTGTGACCTCAGTTACCCAAGCAAACTGAACAATAATCTTGTTGGCCTCTTAGAGACAGATGGTGGAAAAAAGGAATTGTCCCTCCAACTTGAGGATCTTTTTCTTCTTCCCCATGGGTTTTAAAGTTAATTAGAGCAGTATGAAAACATGTTGTGGGTTAGTGCAATTATCAAAATTATTACATTAACAATAGAAAAGAATTTATAATTCATAATCAATTCCATTTTTCATGTTACAAATTTCAAGGTTTGGGGAAAATTTTTACATTAATTTTTTCTATAATCTAAAATATTCTATTTGAGCATATTTGAACATATATAATTATTATGTATCACTGACCCCAACAATTTCTCTCTTCTCTCTGAAACTCCCCTCACATTCTGCCTTCAGCTCAGCTCATGTAGCTTCTCTTATTTTTCTTGTCCTTTTCACCTAGGAAATAATAATTGTTTCCTTCTCACACCAGTTGTCTCTCCTTTCAGGGTCTATGCAACTATGAATCCCTAACCTCATCTCATATTACAGTCTCAGGAGCCCATTAAGTAGGGAAAGATGGAATTTCCACCATTTCAAGGAAAGGACAGAAATGATGAATACTAATGCAACTGTATGTATAAAATATATATGTATATGTGTATTGTCCATCCTTGTCACAAATTAAAGGGAGGGAGTTCTCTGAACTCTGGACTGATAAAATATGAAACTAGTCCTAGAGTGAAATAGATGCATGAAACTTTTATCTAAAGTGAACATAATTTTCATGGACTTTACAGTCCATGGCTAAGTTATGTTCTATCCACACTTTCATAACTTACACCATGGTAAAGTAAGAAGAAGGTAGGAATCAATGTAACCAACCCCTCCATTCAATGCTCTGCCTTCTCTTTGCTTTTAAAACCTCAGAAAGATGCCAACCTCTATTTAGTATTATTGTTGTTCTAGTGGATTTCTAAAATCACAGAAATGGCTAAAAGTCTTAAGGAGTAGAGATAAGTGGTTCATCACCTTTTAGCATTTAAAATATTTTCTCACATATGCTTTATGCTTTGAAATATTTGTCTTAAAAAACAACTGTTTTATTACCACACACCTCTTAAAATGGCCAAAATCTGGAACACTGACAACAAAAATGCAGTGATGGTGTGGAGTAATAGCAACTTGAATTCACTGCTGGGAGAAATGCAAAATGGCGCAGCCACTTTGTAGGACAGTGTGGCAGTTTCATACAAAATAAATATATTCTTACCATATGATGCAACAGTCATGCTCCTTGGTATTTACCCCAAAGAGTTGAAAACATATATGCCCACAAAACCCTGCACACAGATGTTCGTGGTAGCTTCATGGCAAAACACAGAAGCAATCAAGATGCCTTTCAGTAGGTGAATGAATAAATAAACTGTGGTACACCAGACAATGGAATGCTATTCAAACATTAAAAGACATGAGCTCTCAAGCCATGAAAAGATAGAAGGGAAGCTTAAATACTTATTATTAAGTAGAAGAAGCCAATCTGAAAAAGCTCACATACTGTATAATTCCAATGATATGACATTATGGAAAAGGCAAAACTATGGAGACAGTAAAAATGTCAGTGATTGACAAGGGCTGGGGGAGGAGGGGAAGAAACATAGGTAGAACACAGAAGATTTTTAGGGCAGTGAAATTACTCTATAGAGTACTATAATGATGGATATGTCTTTATACATTTGTTTAAACCCATAGAATGTACAACACCAAGAGTGAAGCTAATATGAGCTATGGATTTGGGGTGATTATGATGTGCCAATGTAGGTTCATCAATCGTCACTCTGTTGGGGGCTGCTGATAGTGGGGGAGGTTATACATGTGTGGGAGCAGAGAGTATAATGGAAATCTCTGTCTTCACCTCAGTTTTGCTGTAAACCTTAAACTGCTTAAAGAAAATAAAGTCTTAATAAAAAGTTTTTATTATAATAAAATCATTTTCCTCTTTTAGACTTTTTACTCAACATGAAATACCAGTCTTACTATTAAAAACAAAACCAAATTACTTTCTCTTAGTTACACTGTGAATGATTTTGATGGCAATCATAATAGAAATGGAATAATTTTAAAAAACCAGTTCCACAATTTTCATATTAATCTTCTGAAATTTCAAGGTTCTGGGATTCCAGCTTGCCACCAGATTGAATAGCTTCTTAGGTTTTTTGGAAATTATGTGACTTTTTGCCATAAAATCCTACTTCTCCTAGAAAATAATATTTATGCTATTGGTAATAGCAGTAATAAGAAAACACAAATATTTCAATGGAAATAGGTAAAACTTCAAAAGAGTGATGGACATCAAATCTACTCTACAATAACGTTCTCATATAAGATATTTTCCTCTGAGAGGCACCTGGGTGATACTGTCTACTCAGCATCCAACTCTTGGTTTCAGCTCCGGTCTGATCTCAGGGTCATGGGATAGAGGCCCTCCTCAGGTTCCACACTCAGTGCAGAGTCTGTTTGAGTTTCTCTCTCCCTCTTCCTTTGTCCCTTCTCCCTGTGTGCTCTCTCTCTCTCCCTCTCTCTCTCTCTCTCACTGAAATAAATAAATAATTTTTTTAAAAAAGATGTTTTACTTTGAGAATGGGGCTACTCAGATTGGATGAGAGAAAGGCTGCAAGGTTTGGGTGGAATCTGCCTATATGGAAAACTGTGTTAGGTAAGATTCGTTTTGGCTGCATGTGACAGAAAACTCAAAATAGTTACTATATGAGTTTAAAAGTTATCTTCCTCAAAAGAAAACTAAGAGATGGTATGTTGCTCTGGATGTTAAGGAATAAGACTTCTTTTAACCAGTAGCCCAGCAGGTGTCTTGCCTACCTTCCAGCCAGAAGAACAAAGAAGAGCAAAAATGGAGGACACTCTTCCCTTTAAGGACCCTTTTCATAATTTGAATGTGACACCTCCACTAGCCAGACAGGTTAGAACTTGGTAACTGGCCACATTTACCTGGAAGAGAGGCTGGTCATAGACTCTTGAATCCAGACAACCATTTATTCAGTAAAAATTAGGGATTCCATCACTGATATAGAAAGGGGGAACAAACACAGAATAGCAAGTAGATGTGTCTGCCTATTACCCTTTCAAGCAAATGAATAGAAATAAAAGAATCTTCACTCAAGAGTTCTCTTGGCCTCGAAATGTATTACCCCCCAGGTGGAAGAACAGAATTTAAGGGGTCCAGCATTTTGTGGTAGAGTGAAGAATCAGAACCACCATACCTACTTTATACACAGAAGTCAACATTCTTCTGCTTAAATGTTCAATCAAACCACACATGCACAATCTGTAGACATTTGCATCATCAGACAGCTACAAATTGGAAATATCTACCAATTGCAAGGCTGTGCAGAGAAAGGAAAAACTTAACCTGATTAATCAATGAAAATGGCTGGATCTCTGGTATTTTTAGACACATAAATGACACTTTTTGAATAAGTCAGGTTTTTAACAACCAAGGTAATAAAAATCTTGGCTTACCCGTCTTTTTTTTTTTTTAATATTCAATTTATTTATTTGAGAGAGAGAGAGAGAGAGCAAGAGTGAGAGAGAGCACAAGCTACAGGGAGAGGCAGAATGAGAGGAAGAAGAAAGCAGGCTCCCCGCTGAACAGGGACTCCTTCTCAGGGCTTGATTCCAGGATCCTGAGGTCATGACCTGAGCCAGAGGCAGACACTTAACCAACCGAGCCACCCGTATGCCCCTCAACTCACCCCTCTAAGAAAGAGTGAGAACATAGATTTGTTTAATCATAGCAATATCTCAAATATTCATAAAAAATAAGGTGATCCACATGAAATTCCTAAAAATCAGAGACCTAGTCAAAAATTAGGCATTTTTGAAGTGATAATTAAAGTTTTAGAGAGATATTAAATATACAAAAAGGGTAAATCCATATAGAAAGGAAGCCAATTAGGGATTGTTAGGAACTGTGGAGAGAGCGAATGGGGAGCTACTGGTTATTGAGACTCCTTTTAGAGTGATAAAAATGTTTCAGAACCAGATAAAGGTGACAGATACACATTTGAACATATTAAATACCACTGAATTGTACAGTTTAAAATGGTTAGTTCTATGTTATGTGAATTTCTACCTCAACCTAAAAAAAATAAGTGAGGGCAGCATGTACCTATCATATTTTAGAATGTCTTTTATATAAAGTATCATATTTTAGAATGTCTTTTATATAAAGTATGTGATATAAATACACAAATAAAGAAGAATTGATGCCAGAAGGACCAGTTGTCCAAAACTACTCATTTCCAAACATTTGAAATCACCATAGTTTAATATAGCACCATCAAACTCAAAACAAGAGAGGTTATACATGGATATATAATGTGATGGAGGAATTTTCAGACTTCAGAGCTCAAATATCTAACTAGAATAAACTAGTACAGTGTGACCCAGAAAAGTGAGATGAAGCTGACAAAACAAAACAATTAGTTTAAATATCAAGAGATGTTGCCTAATGGTGAAGTCGACTATATTCTGAAAAGAGCTGCCAAAGGAAGTTATCCAAATCCCATAATTTGGGTCATTAAAAATGGATCTGAAAAAAAGAAAAAGGATCTGGAGTGAGGGCTGGAAAAATTCTCTGAACACTAATTTTACACTGGCGAGGTTGAGATACAATGACATAATGGGTGTTTAGTTTCTAGATCCAATCTCCAATGGTTCTGGCTTTCTTACGGCTTGTACATAAAACCTTAGATTTGTTTAAGTCCTTTCTACTAAGGAATTTCTTTAGGGGAGGATTTGAAACATGGAAGATAAAAGACATTTCAGAGAAAAAGCAACAACAACCTTGAATACAGCTGCTGAAACAAATCAAATTTTATGGTTGTGACATAGTTTTTTTTTTTTTTTAAGCTTTTGGTCTCAACATAAATGGATTTTATGTTTTAACTTGTTCCTCTGGTCATTTTTTTATAAAAAGTCCAAATAATGATGTTATATAGAATGAATGACATTTCAGGTCACATAAACAAATGAAGTCACCAGCTCTCCCCCCGTGGAAAGGAGCAGGGGATCTTGCCTGGATAAACACAATGAAAGCAAAGAAGAGAAAAAAAAATATGGGAAGAATGAGTGCCTGCAACCACCTTTCCCCACCCTCAGAAAACTTAGCTAAGAAGGTGGTCTCAAGAAAACGGAGAAAGGATAATTTGTACTGCTCCCTCATTCAGACACTTCTTTGCTGGCTTTTCAAGATAATAACCAATCATGAAACAGTAAAGTCATTTAACTTTTCCTAGAGATTCTTGGGATAGGAAGTGGGCTACATATTTACACTGGAAAGGACAACTTGTGATAATAGTAGGAGCTAACATTTACTGACTAATTTCTGAGTCTGGGAGATATTACTTAAATAACTTGCCCAAAGTCATAAGATCTGTTTACCTATGATTCCAGGCTAAGCACCTGTTTAGGTTGGGAATCAACCACTAGGCATTTCTGCTTCCTGGAGCACAGAAAACACAGAACCAAACTAAGAGGATCAGAGAAAGCTTCCTGGTGAATATTATACCTGATACAAATCTTGTAGGATAAGAAGCATTTGAATGGGGGAAGAAGTGGTAGAAATCTGGCCCAGAATGGAACAACATGAGAAAAAGTCTCAAGCTACTAGATAACATGGTAAATTCAGATAATCTCAAAGTGTGCCATATTATTAGACTTTGAAACAAAATAGATGAGTTTGGAGGTATAGAGAAGGGTCAGATCATAGATGACTTTATGTTACATGATGAAGCTTACATTTTATCCTAGAGAGAGAAGGTACCAGTGAAATATTTTAAGCAGAAGATATCCAAAAGGTTTTAGATAAATCCCTTTGATGACAATCTAGAGAGTGTAAGGTTGGGAAGAGGCAAGATTGGATTTAAGAAGAATCAGGTGTGGGTTATTGTGTGAGTTAAGACGAAAAAAGTCAAGACTGTGAATTATGGCACTGGAGAGGTAGGAACACATTCAAGGAATATTTGGGAGATGATTCATCACTGATTCGGTGATGCAGGGGATGAGCAAATGTAAAGGATGATTATCAAGTTTCTAAAGGTGGGAATTTGGATAATACAGCAGAAGAAGGAGGGCTGACACAAGTTCAGTTTGGGTTCTATGAGTTTTGAGGAATATGTAACTGTAACTCTTCAGCAAGCTCAGGGTCTACAAGTTTAAAACTCAAGGAAAAAGAGAAGTTCAGAGCTAGAGACACAGATGGACATCCCTCCATCCATTTGTTCACTGAACATTCATTGAAAAAAATAGGTTGTGGGGCACCTGGGTGGCTCAGTTGGTTAAGCGACTGCTTTCGGCTCAGGTCATGATCCTGGAGATCCGGGATCGAGTCCCACATCGGGCTCCCTGCTTGGCAGGAGGCCTGCTTTTCCCTCTCTCACTCCCCCTGGTTGTGTTCCCTCTCTCACTGTGTTTCTCTCTGTCAAATAAATAAATAAAATCTTTAAAAAAAAAAAAAAGAAAGAAAGAAAGAAAAAAATAGGTTGCAATGCCGAAGGGAAGGAGGACCTTAGAGGTTAGGGTAATGAATTTCAATTTATAGTCAGTAAAGAATGAATGATGGGATTAAGCAGGAGAAAAACATGTTCAAACTCAAATTTTAGAAAGCTCATTTTGACAAATATATGGAGACAGTTAGCTAAATATGGAGAATGGAGAACAGGGAAAGTCCACCGAATAATATGAGCTCTCATAATATGAACTATGGGAACTTCAGCAATCATCTAACTAAAGGGGTAGGCAGAGGAGGGGAAGGCCACAGGGAGGACCAAGCCAGAAAGGTTGAGAGAGGTGGCACTATCATGGGCACTTAGGGAGGAGGAAACCAAAAAGGACAAAGTAGTTAGCAAATATAATAAATGCACTGAGAGATCAGTAAGACAGATACTGTCCACGTCCATGGAGCCTAACAGTAAATATTTTCCTGACAACCTTTGCCAAGCTACAATGAATGCAGGGGTGAACTATGAATAAGAAAATAAATAATAACTGCTGTATATGGAGAGTTGGAGAACCAAAGGATATTTTCCTCAGGATGGGGGAAACTATTTACAGGCTGAGAAAAAAAGTTGCATGAAACAGTAACTAAGGAAGAAGAGTAATAAGGAAGCAGGAGAAGAGACTGGCTTTGAACAGAATGAGTTCTTTTTATGGCATCTTTTTAGGCCTAAATTACATATTCTCTTTTCAATATAAAAAAATTTGTATCTTCAGTGTATTATTCAAGCTAAAGGGTTTCAGCATGGATATATATTCACTTGGATATATCACAGTCTGGTCCTTGTTTTGGACAATAAATTCCAATCTCCATCCTTACAGTTTTCCTCTGAATTTGCTAAGTATTTGTGGCCTGCTTTGTTTATAAGTGTTTGTGGGTTTGATGGCTATGTTGCTTATCCTCCTTCTGGACTTTTTTTCTTCTCAAAGTCATTCTGCTCTACTACAGTCTAATTCCTGCTTCTCAAAATACTGTTTTACATTAATATTCCTTTCATGTTTCTAGTTTACAAGAAGTGTGAAAAAATGTTGATACTGGTTGCCAGGGTCATGGAAGAATTTCTTATGAGAAAAGCAGTCAAAGAGGGAGACCTGTGCTTCCTCTAAGGCTCCACAAACTTCTATTGTGAAGATAAGGGTCTTTGGAGTGCAAGGGGAATGGTTTTCCTATACGTCCTAGAGCACCTGAATGTGGGGGCAGACATGAAGGTCCCATAGCCACTTTTGTTAGTGAGGGGAAGTGTCATTTTGCTCACGAAGGAAAGGAGAAATGCTCAGAAGCCGTGTGGGAGCCATGTGGGATGTGAAAGGAAATGAAAGGAAACAAGTAAAACAGATTTTTAAAAGAAGGGTCATTGTGTGATGTGAACTCAATTCATAGGGGTCTTAAGGAGATGAAAATCTACTGAAATTATTTTTGTTTCTTCTTGCTTCCTTGAAAGTATGATTGTGATTGGGACATTAATATGAGACTGGGCTACAGGTAACCTTAGGCTTGTTTGGGTTTTACCTGGTAAAACTAAAAGAGACAAATTTGTCTTTTTTTCCCTTTTTTAAAAAAATATTTTACAGGTTGGTAAGTTGTAAGTATGATAGAGTCTCAACAATGGCCATAATGAAAGTTGGAAAAGTAAGAACAAATAAACCAAGCCTAAGGGGATTTGCTGAACTCTTGAGTTCTCTTTCAAGGACAGTGATCACAACACAAATTAAACTCACTAAGGTGTTCTACACTGCCAAACACTAATGAAAGAAATCAAAAAGCATTTAAGGAAGTGGAGATGCATGCTATGTTCATCAATTGGGAAATTCATTATCGTAAACATGAAAAATTGATCTATAGAATCAATGCAATTCCAATCAAATTACCAATAGGATGTTCTATAGATATAGACTAGCTGATTCTAAAATATATGTAGAAAAGCAAAGGAACAAAGATAATCAAAATAATTTTGAAAAAAGAATAAAGAATTTGGAAGAATTACATTATCTGAGTTTGACTTATAAATCTGCAGCAGTCAGAGGAATGTGGGATGGATACATACATCAGTGGAACAGAATATAGAGTCCATCAATAGACCTATATAAAAAAGTCAACTGATTTTTCACAATAGTGTAATGGACTTTTATGGCAATATGATAGTCTTCTCAACAGTGTTGGAACAACTGGGAAATTCTTATGAAAAACAAGCCTTGACTTAAACTTCCTCCCTTATAAGAAATTAACTCTTATTGATCATAGATCTAAATATAAAACATAAAACTAAAACTTTTAGAAAACATAGGAATAAATCTTCATCTGATTCTTGATTTTGGCTCAGGTCATTGTCTCAGGATTGTGAGACCAAGCTCTATGTGAGTATCTGTGCTCAGTGGGGAGTCTACCTGGAATTCTCTCTCTCCCTCTGCTCTGCCCCTGCCCTCATTCACACACACTCTCTCTTTCTCAAATAAATAAATATTTAAATAAAAAATTCATAGATCTGTACAGCTTCAGAGTTTATTGTACTCTAAGCTAATTTAAAAATTAAAATGTTGAAAAAACACCAATATTACATTAGCCAGTATTATTAGGCATTTGCACATGAAATATTCTTCAAAATTTCAAAATTATCATATTATAGGAAATAATAATATACCTGTTATAACTTCTGAAGTACTAAATGAATGATTTAGCGTATGGCTCCAACATATATACATATATGCATATACTGTAAGCTGTATGAATTCTTTTTTTTTTTAGATTTTATTTATTTATTTATTTGAGAGAGAGAGTGAGTGAGGGACAGCATGAGAGGGGAGAAGGTCATAGAGAGAAGCAGACTCACCACAGAGCTTGGAGCCCAATGTAGGACTTGATCCTGGGACTCCAGGATCATGACCTGAGCTGAAGGCAGTGGCTTAACCAACTGAGCCACCCAGGCACCCCTGTATGAATTCTTATATTTAGGAAAGGGATTATACTTCTCAAACATTTGTCAATTCCTTAGGCCATAATTTGAAGATGAAAAGATACCTGCTTCCCAAAGTTGTGAAAATTTAATGAGCTAATACATATAAAGTGCCTGGTAGAGTCTAATACACAGTAAGTGCTCATTTATTGTAAGGGACTACTGTTATTGTGTGGTTGTTGGTGCCATATAATGCATATTATATTGTACTGGCTTTCTACCTGTCTGTCTCCCCAGCTAAACTATCACCCTTGCATTTCCAGCACCAAGTGTAATGTTAGACAAACAGTAAGTATTCAGTAACAGTTTGTTGAATCAAATGAGTGATTGAAGCAAAGAAATAAATCATGTAACTTTTAAGTGATTAAGAAATAGTTGATGCACAGGAAAAAGCAAGATTTAACCACAGATGGGAATGGAATGGGACTGAAAGTCATGAGCTATTCCAAGAGTGGTTTTCAACGTCTCATTTTGTTTGTTGTTTTGATGTTTTATTTTGATTTGGTTTTGGCAAAAAACATCCTTCGTGCAACTAAAATCTTACTCAGAAGCTTAAACAAATAAAATATAATACACACACACACACAACACACACACACACACACACACACACACACACACACACACACACACACACACATACTTCTCTGGCCAAGGAGATCTGCAGGGACAAATATGACTCTTGTGGACTGACTGAGAAAAGACACACCTCAAGGGAATTCGTTCTTTTTTGCACAAATTCTAAAGAGTGAGATCATAAGGAAGTTTGTGCTTCCTACATGACATAAAACAAAAGCATTCCTGGCAAAGAAGGGAGAGACCTTTCAACCCACCATTTAACTATACCACAATACTGTGTATAAAATTCTGTGCATCCCAGAAGGAGGGAAAGGGGTGAATCAATAAGTTGGAAGTTATATCCTTAGGATACTTTCTACTGGAGGTAACAGAAGACTGTACTAGAAATGGCTAAAGAGCTGACCATTATTTGCTATAACAAGAAGGCTAAAGAAAGGATAATGCCAGGACCAATCAGTGACGGACTGCGCCTCTCAGGGACCCAGGAGTTTTCTCTCTCTCCCATTCTGCCCTTTTCCTGCAAGAGCTCTCTTGGTGGTTACAAGATGATTCTGTAATCCCAAGAGTTGCCTGCAAAAATGACTATACTCAGTGAAGAATAGAAGTGTTTTCCTCTAGAAGAGGGTGACTTTAAAGAAGTCGAGAAGAATTTCTATGACTCCTACCATTGGGAAGAAAAATAAAAACCTAAAGTCCAGCTAAGCTTCCAGCTGCCAGTTTTCTAGCAAAGCAGGAATGCCCAGGACTCCACTACTTCAGTCTTTCACCATCTTGTCTGTAAGGGTTTCCGTCAGGATCTCTGTAGCAAACAGATGGTACACTAAAATTAAGATTACCTGAGAAGAGTTTAATAAAACAACCATTTATGATGGTGTGGGCAAGATGTGGGGAAGCCACAGAACATAGTTCATACCACAGGGCTTCCCCAAACCCTCCCACTTCCCCCCGCACACTTGAGAGCAGGGAAGAGGGAAGAGGGAAGAGAACAGATCTAGAACCTGGAGAGAGATAGTCATGTGGAGCAAGTTTTTCTATAAAGGGCTGGAGAGTAAATATGTCAGCCTTTGCAGGCTTCTACCACCTGCAAATAGTAGCCATGGGCTTGTTCGAACATCCCTTCTGCAAAAAAAAGGAAAGAAAATGGGGTGGGATTGATCTCAGAGGTATTCACTCCTCAACTCTCTGCTCCTCATCTCTGTGAGAGCTTTGAGTGCATCACTTCACATTGTCCTAGATGCCAGGACATGGTGTCTTGCACATGGCATGCCATCAGTATTTTTGGAGTAAAAGAATGCACATTGCCAGTGGTATTTTCTTTGGATCACTGAAAACTTAAATGTTCCAGGTAATACTTCAGAATTTGCATCTTAGGTAACATTGCCTTGTAGCTCTTCTATTTAAAATTTTTTAAAACTTTTTATCACAGTATTTAATCATAATCACTGAAGCACCGTTTTTAAAATTAAACAGTGGTACCAATTTCTGGATCTAATCAAGACATACCAGGAGAAGAGCTACTGTGTCAGATTACCTGCCATTTTTATTGTTAATGATTTAATTGCGGGATGACAACCAACGTGTTTGGCTGAGTTTATACCTTTGCAAAGTACCCTCTCCCGGAGCATAACAAGCAGAAGCAAAACTAAAGTTTTGCTCAAAAATCCCAGCAAGATTTTCAATCCAAAACATTCCCTCTCTAGTTCCAAGCTTATTGCCCACCTCTCTCTCTGTCCTTACCGACCAAATTTCTTCTTTGATTTCAAGACCTTCAGTACCACAATTCTGATTCTCTCTAACACTGTTGGCCTCCTTTTGGTGTCAATTGCCTCCTGCCAAATGGAAGCCAGAGTCCATCTTTCCAACAGGAACGTCTCATGTTCAAGAATCCCTTATATCCACATTTTGGCGATTGTGGCCATGGCTGCAATGAACATGGGGGTACATATGGCCCTTCTTTTCACTACAACTGTATCTTTGGGGTAAATGCCCAGGAGTGCAATTGCAGGGTCATAGGGTAGCTCTATTTTTAATTTTATCTTCCCTTCATGACAATTTGCTCAACTCCAGTCCTACAGTATCTTATTCCAAGCAGGCAAGCATTATTGGAGAAAATGTTAAAATTGTTATGTGCAAATACATACTAAATAATTTGAGTTTATTCCCTTTTAAAATTATTTTATAAAGTCTGTTGTTTCTTTTTTTTCCCTCCTGAAACTTTCACATACTCCAGTTTTCAGTCTTGCTGTTCCTCACCCTACTGGATAATCTGATTAAGTAGATTTAAATCATCTGGTATTAACTCATATCTTTTCTTTTTTAACTTCTAGTATCACCAAAACTACTGTTTTGTTTGTAATTCCATCCCTTTCTTTAGTTCTAAGACCTCATGTATTAGTTTGCTAGGGCACTGACTGAGTAGCTTAAACAACAAAATTTTCTCATAGTTCTGGGGGCTGGAAATCCAAGGCCTATGGACTAGCAGGTTGGATTACTCTTATACTTCTCTCCTTTGCTTGGAAATGACCACCCTCTTGCTATATCTTCCCAAGGTCCTATGACCATGGTCCTTCCCTCTGTGTGCTATGTGTTGTCTTCACCCTTGACATCCCTCTGTATATCCTAATCTCTTCTTATAGGAACCCCAGTAAGATTGAATTAGGGCCCATACTAAATGCCTCATTTTAAGTAGTCACCTCTTTAAAAGGTCTATCTTCATGATGCAACACATTCTAGGACACTGTGGGTTAGGGCTTCAACTGGTGAATTTCAGGAAAACACAGTTCAGTCCATAATATCTTGCAATTTCAGTTTTAATCATGCTCCTCTGTAAAACATAATAATGTACACATACACACACACACACCTCTGATCCCTCATTCTTTATCAGTTTCTTATGGGTTTGCTAATGAATCTCTTCTAAAGATACACTCTCTCTTATACCTTTCCCTTGTTCACATATTTTCCCCAGCCTAGAGTACTTGACTCCTATTTCAAGTACCAAAGTAATTTTACCTCCTAAACCATCCTTTTCCAACTCCCCTAAACATCAGCAAGATTCCCTCACCCAAGTACTGTGATTTTTACCTCTATTCTTATCTACCTTAAACTTGAAAATTGCACATATATGTCCTGCCAACCTAAGTGGACTTGAAACCCCTTGATGAGGTTATAATTTATGACATATAAAGGAGAAAATGAAAAATTACCATTTACAATGTTAGGAATCAAGAGTGGTGAGACCAAAATTACTTTTCCTAATAGAGAAAGAAGAATTTGGAGTTCTTGAAGGTAGACTGAGAGAGAAGAATGAGTAAGAAAAAAAGGATATAACATGGAGTGGAAAAATGTGAGGATGCTCTGGCAGTGCTAATGACAAAAGTTCTGGTGATAGAACACCAGAGATTCTTTAAGAGTGGCAATACTGCCTTCTAAGTTGCTAACACTCTTGAGAGGTAAATGTCTCTATCTCTGCCAACTTTTGCTCAGATGATAGCATTTGTGGGTTCAGCATGTATGTAAATCAAGGAAAGGGACAGAATTTCATGTCTGCATTGAGTTATTACAGAAGAAGCACAGCCCAATCCGCATGCTGGAATGATTTCCTGAACAGAACACATGCAGCAAAAGCAGGATACTGGAATCAAAGGTAAGCATGAAAGCATAAGCCATCTAAGAATTCACAAACATTCTGAAAAAGGAGTTGGACATTTTGAAAGTTTTATTAAAAAACATTTCCATCATGGAAAACAAATATAAAGATGAATCCAATGAGTATCCATGTACACACCAGACAGGAGAGGTTGGGAGGGTTGGGGTGGTTGAGTGATAGACATTGGGGAGGGTATGTGTTATGGTGAGTGCTGTGAATTATGTAAGACTGATGATTCACTGGCCTGTACCACCTGAAACAAATAATACATTATATGTTAATAAATAAATAAATAAATAAATAAATAAATAAATAAATATAAAATCACATGGAGAATGTTGAAAGAAAGAAAGACTATATATATATATATATATATATATATATATATATATATATATATATATATAAAGCTTGCCGTGTATCTTTTCCAATAACATCTTCCTCCCACTCCACTCTGGATATGACCTCCATCTTCAGTTTTTTGGTTAACAACCCCAATGTTCTAGATTTTCCACTAGGAGCAAAATAGGGTTAAGTTCTGTCAGTCTACATCTAAAGGGAAAAGGTAATTCTGACATGTAGGTTATAAACATAGAATCCCTTTGAGCATCCCCAGTGCCAAGCAGACTGGTATATAATGGGTACAAATCAGATACTCAATAAATATATACTAATACACACAAAAAAACATTTCTAATAAAAGACACTTTACTTTTAAATACAACATAAATACATATCTTGAATATTTGTTCCCTAGGTATTCCAGGTTTATTCAACTCTATTTCATTTTTGCAAATAAATACAAGTCAATACATTCATAAAAACAGTCTTATTGGAGCTTAAAAAAACTTAAGTATGTAATATACTCTGTGATTTCCCTGAAAGCCACTAAACCAATTTTCTTTTTGGCACTAGGCACCCAATTACAGCATTTAAAATTGAAAGTTCACATTGCTTTGGGTTTTCTACTTGTTTGCCATAAATTTGGAAACTCATGTTCACAAGGACATGTTTTTCTGAAATCTCTCAATATCACCGAGTCATATTAGTACCATTATCCATTGTTCGAGGTCATCTAAGACATTATTTTTCTGTATGAACATAATATTTTTATTTTCAGATATCACATTTAGAATATTGGGTTGGAGGATGGGAAACACAAAATTCATTTATTTTCAAGTTTTCCCAGTGTGTCTGGGAAAGAATACTTAATTCTCTTTCTTTTAAAAGATGATCCCAGAAATATGTGGCCTCAATACCCAGCAACCACTGAAATATATCTTTAAACAGTGAAGCAGGAAATAAGCAATGTTCTTATCTAAGGAGCTTCTGTTGTATGATTGCTGATAAACATGTTGCTGTTTCCGAAGGTGATTTTCAAAGTCAGGGCTCCATACATCCATAAAGGATTAGTGCATTCAGAGGAATCTGAAAAACCAAGCCCCATAGAAAAAGGGCATTGACTCTGGCTGTCTCTACTGCAACATGATGACTTTTAGGAATCTTACAAATTTATCACATTTAGTAAACCACTGTGCACTTAAGGAAGTATGGAACATGGAGGTATTATGCTGGGGATGCTTGGAACCAAAGGTCTACAAGCAGGTATCATCTTTCCACAGAATAGCCACAGGAAATAAGGCACCTTTAAGGAGGAGGCCATTTCTGAGGCTTGGATTGGTTAAAGGAGACTTTGGGGTTTTGGTCCCAAGATATTAAAAATGGAAGTGGGACTCTAATTTGGGATTTCAAGATAGATGATTTTTAGATGTAGAGAAGAGTCAGAATTCACAAAAGCCTAAAGTTTCTGTCAAAAAGGAGTCTAAATAAACTGGCCTGGCTGGAATGAAGGGTGCTTTTGTTGCAATACAAGGTGGTAGGTTGCATAAGGAAAGCAGGTTGGAGCTAAAGTGTGGGGCCTAGAAGGCCAACTTGATTTCAAACAATAGAGAATCCTCTCTTTTTTTTTTGCCAGTGGAGGATCATGATGAAAAAATAGCATTTTAGGGGTATGCAGAAAAAATATATTGGAATGAAAGTACATAGGTCATATTTTTCATATTCCTTCCTTTTCTTATGTTTCTACTCTTGGATAACAATCACTCTTGGGTTCCCTGGTGTCACAAAACAAAATAGTCACACCTGGGTTCTGACAAGAGTGATATCTAAGAACCAAAAACAAAATAGTCTTTGATTCCTCATTAAAACTCTTACTCCGCAATCATCAGGTTCTCATTGCACAGTGCCTCAATACCTAGCATACAATGTAGTCTCTTAATATGGAATAAATACATGAGTGAGAGAACGAATTATGTTACTCCTACCCTTACTCTCCTTTCCCTTTTTGTTCCACCCTTTGCACTTGGTGTTCTGTGCTAGTTTCTCTCCCTTCCAATCCATCCTCCAGATGGCAATCAGAACTACTGTCCTCAAATACAATAGCAATTATGGCACTACCTTGTTAAAACAAATGACCAAACAAAAAAACACAAGGGGCACCTAGGTGGCTCAGGTCTGGATCTCAGGGTCATGAGATCGAGCCCTGTGTGGGGCTCTGTGCTGGGCATGGAGTCTGCTTGAGATTCTCTCTCTCCCTCTCCCTTTGCCCCTCCCTTCCTGCTCATGCTCTCTCTCTCTCTCTAAAACAAAACAAAAAAAAGAAAACACAAAGGCAGAAAGTCTACAGATTATTACATGAAAAGCGAAGTATCAATTACCTAACAGGACAAGGCTTTCTGGGATATGACTCCACCCCCACCTACTACATCTTCTGTTTGCTTCTCCTCCTCCGATCCAGTTTGGGTCTTCCCTAGTCGCACTTACAGCATTGTCATTGTTGTGAAAGTTAAATTGGTTTAAGCATATGAGTGGCTTATAACAACCCCTAGTAAGAGTTCAGTTCTTAGGAACTAGAAGTGGTTTTTACTGCTATTATTAATGTTTCTAGGTATTTTCCTTCCTGGTTTCTTAGGTACTCCTATCTTGACAACTACTCACCATCTCATCTCCTGATAAAATTCTACGTCTTTAGTAAAGCTCAGTTCTGATGTTGCCCTCATGGATAAAGGAATCTCTATGAATGTCCCCATCAGAACCTCTCTTCCCTCTACATACCCAGACCTCTGTATATCTCATGTAGCCCTTGGCACAGTCTACTGAACAGCGACTGGCTGGCTGGAGCCTGCTCACATACACAAACTTGATGTGGGGCAAGATCCCAGGACCACGAAATGTCTGGAGGGAGTTGATGGCACCTCTGCACCCTCTGGTTCGAGTAGCCATGGAGGCCATTCTCAGATATTGCGCTCACCCTTGACATGCAGGCAAGGGGGAGCCAGACAAGAATTAGAAAAACAATACCAGAAATATTGTTTCATAAGGAATATGGTTGGAGCATCTTGAGAGGAAGAAAAAGCTTTTTTCACTTCCAACAAACCTGTACTCTCCTCAGAAGAAAACAAATACTGTGGTAAGCTGTGCTGGCTCTTACATAATTCATCAGGACATTGGGTGAATCCTGATTTTCCACCTCAATGTTGGAAAAACTGAACTGTCTCCCTCTCTTACCCCACCAAGAGACCGCAGCTGATCCACCAGTCCTTCAGAGTCAGCGAAACTGAGCTAGAGTCGACTAACTCTTGGCTCAAACCTGAAGTCTGGAGTTTTATAAAACAAAAGAAAGATTTTTTTTTTTCTTGATGGGGAATGGGGAGAGAGGAGACAGAACCACATAGGAAGTCTGGGAAGAGGGAAGAGCCAGAAACAGGATGTGTTCTAACCCCTGCTAGACCCTCTTCATGTGTGTGGCACAAGGGATGAGTAATTAGATGAACTCACAGCTCCTAACCTTGGTCTCCTTTCATGTTCTCCATTCATGTGCATTGCACCGACACCATTCTCCATGGCCTTTCTTCAACCCATCAGCAACAGAGCTGCATGGATCTTCCTTTAGTTCATTTCATGCTGTGGTCTCAAGGGATATAAGAAGTGGACAGCACCCAGTACCTGACCTACCCAGAGGGCTCCTGTGAAGTTGAGCTGAGGCCTAACCCCACTGCAACTTTTTTTTCTTTTTAAAGATTTATTTATTTATTATTTGTTTATTATTATTGTATTATTATTTGATGGAGGGGCAGAGGGAGAGGGAGAGAGAGACTCTCAAGCGGGCTCCCTGTCAACACAGAGCCAGATCCCATGACCCTGAGACCATGATCCGAGTGGAAATCAAGAGTCAGACACTTATCCCAACAAGCCACCCAGGCAACCCCCATTGCAAATTTGTAAGTGGGTCCACCTGCCACCCAGAAAGCATCATGAACCAACACGCTTTCTGGGTTTCATCTTCTAGGGAGGGAGTCTTCCTGGAAGTCACTGGGAGTGCATAACCTCTATAGGTGACAAATCTTATCTTTTTATCTTTGTATTTCTTATCCCCATGCAGATCACGAGTCTATGGCCTTCCACAGTAAATGTTCTTTGAGTGGAGTGGCTTTAAGGAGGCCCGCGTAGAGATGTGGAATAGCTGTGAGGAGAGATTGGTGGCATCAGTGACCTTCCAGAGGCATCCCTGCACCATGAGACCACATGGAGTCCATCTCATGAATCAGCCTTTGCTTTCAGTCTTGCGACAAGACCATTTCATCTCATTCCAGGAGGAAAAGGAGCCGTCTGTGTGGGTTTCCTGTTGGATGTGTTACAGGGCCACATTCCTTTGGGACTACATCACTTCTTGACACAGGGGAGATGGGGAATTCACCTAGCCAAGCAGAAACTCCCATCTTCTGAAACTACTAAGAAGGAGTCCTAAATCCCCCTAGAATTCACTTCCAGAGTTCCCCCAATGTAGCTACCAAGGGCATGCTTGAAAACGAAACCAGACATAGGAAGTTCACTGAGGTCCTAGCTTTTCTATCAGATTCTGCCTTCTTTGAAGCCTGTATCCATGTATCCATGTTTCTGCCTGAGCCTGATAAGTCTGGGTTCTTAGTAAATGCCTGATCATTTGGTTGGTGATGCTAAGATTTTCTATGTATTTTCTATTATTTGTCAGTGTAGTCAGGTACTTATTTATGTGATATGACTTCTAAATCCACGGGATGGAAGGACAGAGAAAGATCATTCAATAACTCAGTCGAATGAGTGAAAAATTCCTCAGCACCAAATTAATTTCCCCTTGATGGCCGTGGGGCTTAAAAGACAGATACTATTCATTCTTTTCTTATTTGTTAAATGTAAAATGTTTGCCTTGGAAAATTGAGACTTCCCTAAATCACATAGCAAAAAAGTCCCCTCTATTTAGTTAATAAACATCTATTTATTGCCTTCTATTTGCAAAGTGCATGCAAGGTTTTCAGAACCACTTACAAATCTAAAAAACCTTAGATTCGTGGTGTGTATTCCAGCCCAGTTGCTTACTAGCTGTGTGACAACAGTAAAGTTAATGAACCTCTCTGAGTTTGTCTATCCTATATATAAAATGAGAATAATAATAAGCCCCACTCACAGAGCCATGGTGAGGATTAATTAAATAATGTCTGGACTTTGCACAGAACTCCACCCATAGTCAGGGCTTGATGAATGACACTACTATTACTGTTTTTATTGTTCTGGGTTTTGCATCTGTTCTTCTCGCCATAATAACAGTTGAAAAAGCTTTCCTGAGATAGTTACAGTGATTAATGCCCTGGATCAAATTACTTAATGCAGTAGCTGCTTAGTCATCTGTCTGGGCTCTGAGAGACACAAGACAGAATTTTTGACACTGCGGTATAAACTTGGAATGGAAAAGCTCTGGTGAAGGATCACACCACTGGACATTAGGAAGACTGGGTGTCAGAGCAAAGTGGACACGCCCAGAAAGTCAGTGGCCACTGAGAACACATCTATAGATTATGCCCTTTGTTCAGGCCCAGAAAAAGTCGCTGGTTTTTTTTTTTCTTTTTTAAAGATTTACATATTCATTTGAGAGAGATAGAGCACTCGTGGTGCAGGGGTGAGGGGTGGAAGTCAGATGGAGTGGGAAGGAGAAATTCCAGCTCCTTGATGAGTGCAAAGCTCCACACGGGGGCTTGGAGCCAACACAGGGCTTGACCTGGGGCTCAGTCTCACAACCCTGAGACCATGGCCTGAGCCAAAATTAATAGTCAGATGCTTAACCAACTATACCACCCAGGCGCCCCCAGAAAGAATCACCCTCGAACAAGCTTTGTCATTTATGGGCACTTCTTATCCTCTTCCATGAAGTTCTTCAGGTTTGGGAAGAAGTACACAGAATTGCTTTATATGGTGTCTGCCACTGTCTCTTTCCTTTTTCTCACTTAAAGGAATGAAGGAATAAAGTAGGAATGAAGTTTGAGGTCAAAGCACATAAGCATTTAAGACATTGCTTTTCTTCAAATCCTTGAACAAATATTAACTCATTCATCATCTCATTACCCCTGAGAGTTGGGAAAGCAGAGTCCAAATAGAGGTTGGAATGTTCTAATCCCATCTATAAATTACAGTGCTTGCAAGGTTTATTAACTGAAGGCTTTCAGATTTTAGGAAGATTTTCTAAATGCGATCTCTCAATTGCTATCATAGGATTTGCTCAAAATGTATTTGCAAAAAGAAAAAAATCATTTTTATGCCACATTGCCATGATAGTGGCTCCAGCCATCTCACGGGTAAAAGGAGAGAGGCATGAAGGAGGGGAAGAGGAAGAAAGAAGGATGAAAGGGCCAAAAGGAGCAGAATCCCCTTCCTACTTCAGATTTATGTTCAACAATTAGTTTGCTGCATTTTAAGTGGGAAAAACTTTAGTTAAAAAGATATTTGTCAGACACAAACATTTGAAAGTAAAACATGGCAAAGATTTGCACTGTGTATGTTCACATTGCAGCATGAGCTGCAAGTTGTGCAATGGAAGGTCATTTCAAAAGCAGCAGGGTAAGAGATGCGGCACTTAGGACAGGAATTGAGGGTAAAAACTTAGACTGGCTAATCCTTGTACATGATTGCTGGGTGTGTCTGGACTCAGAACATTTTATAAAGTGTCCTATGCAGTTATGGGAAAGAGATCTCAAACTCTTAGGGATCACTGTGGGCCTCACTGTGAGAATCACTAGAAACTCCCCAACCAGCTTCTCAATTCCAGTATGGCACCCCTTACTCTTGCCACAGAACCCATGGCCTTGCTTTGTGACCTCCCCATTGTCCTAGACAGCCTTGAAATTCTCCAGATTTCCCATCTTCTTTCTGTTCCTTCCACATCCCTTGCCCACTCTCAAATCTTTCACGTTTTTAGGATTTTGCTGATACAACAGAGAGATGGACTGGGAATAACGAACTTGGAGAGTCATGCATTTGACAGAAATTTAAAGTTCCATAGTCTGTCCCGGGTATGTTGAGAAGTCTTTTGTTACAGATTATGATGTTCACGAAGGGTCACCCTCTTCTGATGAAATACCAGTAAAGTCCTGGCCCCCACTCTGTTGGTAAGGGAAAGCACAAATCTGGGAGTAACAGTAGAATGGGTCATGGGAAACTCCCATGTCCCTTAGACTAACGGGCATAATTTACATATCAACAGAGCTCCACATTGATGATCTCCAATGTGTGTCCAAGGTGTGTCCCTTTGGTCCCTAGACAAATCATCTTAGGTTGGATGTGATGATGAGGAGGAGGTGATGTAATGTAAACACATCTTTTCTCTATCCCACCTAATGTGTTCTCCCTGAGCAGAAAGGATCAGCCATACTGTTTTGTACTGTTTTTCCAGCTGGGTAGGTGACTACATTCTGAGGTTCCTGGCTGCCTAATAGTTCACAATGATGGAACTTTTCAAAGTTCAGGGAGAGCCAGAAAGCACGTTTGCCTGCCACCATTTCTGATGAGTACTTCCCCGCATTCCCTGAAAAGATAAAGCACTGGAACCTAGTGAAGCTTTAGACATGAAGGATATTGTCCCAAAGCCATCAAGAGATACAGAGATAGAACTTGGGCACTCTGTGTTACAGGTGAAGCCCTCTAAGAGTGACTACCTGGTCCTCCTGTGGTACTTGACCTCTGCCCTCCCTCTTCCCATATCTTCTTCACCTTTAGAGCCCTATTTCATTTCCTATTACTGATTCTCTTCCCCCTGATGCCCAGTGGCTGGTTCTTTTCATGTACATTGCAAATTCCAGAAGTTCAGGCTGAAAAGCAATGGCTTTATGTCTGCCCCATCTCAAAGAGGCTGGGGATTCAGGCTCAAAAGAATGGTGAGTTCTCATTCTGTGCATAGGAGAGATGATAATGGGCAACACACTGGGATGGTGCTGGGTTTCTCCCACCATTCCTAAAGTCATCCACAGCTGACCATAAAGGGGCATGATTTCCTACTGATGTCCATGCCATTAGTCCCATCTGAGAAATCTCTCTTCCTCTTATTAACAGGACTTGGACCTTGATGTGGGGAAATGATAATCTTTACCTTGTTATGCTGAGTCTGAATCGAACCCTTCCATGCCTAGTCTCCTAATAAAGTCTCCTCACATTAATGAAAAATGAAGGATGCAAGTGTAAATCACACCTCTCCAATGTAAAATTTTCTCATTTGACACTCATTACCTTTTACCAGTCACAATTATAAGAATAAGAGACAACATGCATCACTTCACTTGTGCCTCACAGAAATTCCACAAGGAAGGAGTCTTCATTTCTAGAGAAAGATACTGAACTCAGATGCTTTAGTCACTTGCTCAGAGTCACACAGCTTTCCCAGGTGGATCTGATTTGAAGGCAGATACATCTGATTATGTTGTCTCTGGTGTGTTCCTTGGTATGTTGGCAATGACAACAGCATGGCACAAGGCTACCACCTGCTCTCTCACACCTGTGATGGTGTCAAAGTTGATTATGACCCTTCTCTGTGGAGCTAGCCTATGCTCACCGGCGACCAGTGCAGGTTTTTCAGCTGCTCTGTGAGGCTATTATGTCCTTTGTCATCTGCTGTCCCAAACCAGCTGTCACCAGATTCCTTCAGCATCGGAATCGCTCTTGCCTCCTAGTGGGGCTCGTCATGGCAGGTGAAGATCTGAGAGAATAGATCTCCTGGTTGAAGACCTACCATGGTGGCTGAAAAGAACACTTGCCTGTGTTTTAGTAAAAGCTTTGGCATGCCTTTTACTTCCAGGTTTGGCATCAAGAGCTTTCTACTAAGAGGACCACCTTGAGGTCCTAACAGTGCATCAGACAGCGTGTGCACACACACATGCCTACACATACTCCACTCCTCTGCATGTTCACACTTTGTACATGACATTTAAAGATTTTATTACTTATTTGACAGAGAGAAACACAGCCAGAGAGGGAGCACAAGCAGGGGGAGTGAGAGAGGGAGAAGCAGGCCTCCCGCCAAGCAGGGAGCCTGATGTGGGGCTCGATCCTGGGTATCATGACCTGAGCCGAAGGCAGTCGCTTAAGCAACTAAGCCACCCAGGCACCCCTGTACATGACATTTAGACAGTGGGAGAATCACACCACTCTTGCTAAAGCCCACGTCATGCCCACAGCTTCATCACTTTGATAAGATCTGAGGGAGGACACTCAACTGTCAAGCCCATTAGTGTCTCCTTATAGAAAGAAAGCCTGAGGCCCAGGCAGACAGAGGAGTGCAGCATGACCACTCCAAATCACTGGCAGGCAGGAGCCAAATGTAAAGTTCCTAGCTTTGGGCCTGCTTCTTCTCACATAAGATGCACAGTCAGAAGAAGCAATTTATCTTCTAGTTTTATGAGAAAATATTAAAACTCAACATTCTCACTTCTAATTCAGGGAAACATACAAAAATCTGCCCTTTTCTGAGTTAGAAGATATTATAGTAAAACAAATGCCAAAATGTCCAAGATGTTGCTCCTTAATATTTAAAATTCATGGATCACTCTAGCAAAATTAATTTCATATAGTTCTGATATATATCGTTTTAAAGTTCATCAATAGGTTGTTTGTTTAACATTTACTTGATGCCCAAGGAAACTTTTAAGTCTTTCTTAAATAAGTCTCCGAAGCCTGTTCCTCTTATAAACAGGAAGGCAAGTTTGGCCCAGACTCAGTGCCCTTGGATTCCAAACATTGGAATAATCTCGCAAGTAGATGGCAAATAGCATTTCAATACAGCCAAGTTAACTGTTCCCACTTTGTGTTCCAGCTCCCATACCACACCACCTCACCTCTGCCCGCCCACCCCCAGCTCCTCTGTGGTGGTGAGGACTAGGAAGAAGGCTGATCTCATGTGTCTACCCGGCATGTTACTCATAAACACCCTCATAATTCCCAGACACTCTCATACTCTCTGTGGAGTACTAAGCTGTGTAATAAGCTATGTCTCTTTGGAACCAATACCCGAAGACTGTAAATGATACTGACTGATGCCTTGCATAGGGGAAAAAGGGCCCCATGAAATGCCCTCCAAGACCAAGGTGTTCGGTCCCAGGGAAGTAAACACACTCTTCCCACTGTCAAACCCAAAGTCTATTCTCATCAGAACCTGAGCTATTCTCTTCTTGGCTGACAAGAAGACCCTTCCCTTGTTAAAAACAGAACACACAAACAAAAACCCTTTAAACCCCTTCTTAATAGGATGTTAATCAAGATCTATATCAGATGAATGGGAAAAGAACATGCCTAAGGTTTGCCAGACCCACTTTGAAACTGGGATTCATTTCAGTTCTGGGCAGATACAGTTGTGTTGGAAGAGGATTCGGCTCATTGAAAATAACAGTTTTATGATGCCTTCCTATAAGTCTAGACAAGCAGATGGACCAGTTCTAAAAACATCTTTGTATATATGCCTTGAGAGATAGTTATCTATGTTGTGGGGTCTTTGGAACAAAGAGAGCAGTCTCTTCTTTCTACAAAGTTTGGCATCATTATTATTTTGAAAGATAATTTTTCGCTCACCCGTTGCCAGATGACTGTGAAGTGATGCTCTCTCTCTATTTTTTTAAAGAGTTTACTTTTGAGAAGAAGGTTGTGGGGTTGAGGGATGAAGGCTAATCCAGATCCCACCTCCTCCCTCCCTGGCTGTGAGAAAATGGTGGGCCTGGGAATTTAGATAACTTCATCTAGTATTAAACCAAAAAGGGTATATTTCTGGAGAAGGAGCAGGAGAATGGCTGAGAGGGTGGGGGTCTAAAATTCCAATAGGTCAGCATTTGGCTCCAAAGGAGCTGAAGGAACGAGGACTCCACAGTTTGTGAGTTTTCTCTTTCAAGTCCCCCTTTTGTCCCCTGCCATCAGGAAATGCAGTAGACATTTGTCACCAGCAGCTCTTTGGAGACTTCAGTGTTCCTTCCTCCCAGGGCCCAAAAGGGGCCTTCAGACTCAGATTTTGCATACCCACAGAATTTTTTGTGCAATGTTTATCAGACAGGCTAGAGGCTGGGAAGACAGACTTTGGGAAATAGTTTAAGCAGTTTATAAATCAGATGTAATTGAAAAGGATAGAGTGTCCTCTCTGAAGGCCCCCATGACCTTTCTTTTATAATATCTTTACTAGGGCAAAATTATAATGTGTATAAGGAGCAGGGGTGTAATGAAGTCAGGTTGCCTCAGGTCACTGAATATAATTTGTTTTTTCTGGCCAAATCATGAAATAAGAGTGCACTCTGTTATGTTACATTTATATGATACTATCCCTTTTGATATTGTCAAGTGTGTTATGCCAGGCTGCATAGCATTACTGATAACAAAATTCTTTGGAAAATATTTTTTTCTTTCTCCCCCAGTGTTGTTTTGGGTGGGGAGGTTGTTTTGTTTGTATACACAAAGTAACAGCAGCTGAAATCAGCTGGAGTTCTTGTCTGGCCAACAAGTAAAAAGTGCTTTTCATATGAAACTTGTGACAAGCCCCAGAAACATGATGCAAAGAATTTTTATCCTCTTTGCTTTGAAACTGGTATTTACATGGCTTTTCAAAATTGTATTTGGTATACGATCAGAATGCAGTTTCACATGAGGACCCTAAAAGATTGCCTAAGATTTTCCTTTGAACTTAATGTGCTATCAGATGTCAGAGTATAAGGAGCAGATGTGGAGGCCTGCCAGGGTTCCAAACTCCAGGGAGAATCTAAGATACCAGGAACTCAGAATAACGAACTAAAGAGTGGCTCAAGAGGAAAGATTGGGCAAATACCAAAGAGGAGAACAGAGTCAAGTTCTAAAGGAAAGCCATTTCCAAAAAGCCAAGCAAGAGGTAAATCAACAGACTTGTTTTTTCCGGGCCGCACAATCACAGGAAAAGGCTGATCAAAGCTAGAGGGTAAGGGAAAAGGTGGTAGGGTGCCCAAGTTCTAGGGTCTGAGTCCACGCCCAATCAGTTGATCATGGTCAGTTGTTGTGGACTACAACCCTTGTTTTGGAACAACTTCTCTTCCTTAAGGTAGCAATCTCAGCAGATCATTCCCTGGTCCCACGTGCACTGTTCTCCAGAGACAGTAAAGATTACACACTATCTGGCATTACCTAAAAAAGACTGAAATCATCTTATGCACATCATGGTCACATATACAGTAGGGATTCTTGGATCATAAAGATACTACACATTCTGGTGTGTGTCAGATGGGCACATGGCTATTTACATAACCTGAGTTCCTCAAAGACCAGTTGTTTTAGGGTGGTCTACACTCTCAAGAGAAGAGAGCCCATGCTTGGTTCTATTTAGTATCACCCACCAGAGCTCAAGGACTGGCTGAGGGTCAGGCTCTTTCTCTTAATAACTTCCAATGTAGTCATTTCAAACTTTGCTCCTCCAGAAGCCTACCCTCATTTTGACTATGGCCGGTTGAGAAGGAACTTGTCCTCTCGTGGGGTGAAACAAAATCATCTGCTCAGATTATATTTCAAGCCAAATTCAATGTCTTGTAACTTTGTTGTATGATTTATTTGGCCCTTGGGGGCTCCTACTGAAAGTGCTGAAATGCCATACTGACATTTCACTTCAGACTTACAATCACCTACACTTGAAGTAGTATTTATCTCTGACAGGAGGCTTCTCCTGTGAAAAATCAAACAGTGTGTGTGCCTTCACCTTCTGAATTATCTTCTATGTCCTAATGGAAGGGGTACGGGAAGCAGAGGAATGAATGTAGGAAGAGGAACAAAGCTAAGTCCATATCCTTGAGGGAAGAGAAATCATACCACACAAGTTCAGTGGAAAATTTCTAATGAATCTGTCAGGTTCAGTTCATCTATCCAAAGTCAGAGTAGGAGAGAGAGTCAAATAAGAGAGCCACATGGCGAGGTTCAGGGGTGATTTCTCTGAAACAGCAGTTAGAAGGGTTTTGTAACAATTTTGGTACCACACCCATAGATGCTGCCACACATGCCCTCTTGCTTCTACTTACCGTTATGAAATGTCCCAGGATCTCTTCTCCTGAAACCATTCAGTGGAAGACCAAAGAAGCCAATAAGTTTAAGACCACCTTTTATTCTACCCACAGATTCGGCAAGCAGGGGAATGTTTGCATTTCTGCCATGCCCTGAGTAAGGATTTCCATATGAACATTAACATGGTGTGAACACTCATCCACTAGAAAGACCATTCAGTACTGTTGGTGCATGTCGCATCGCAATGCCCCACTCAGAGTTACATGATAATTCCTTTTGATGAGTTGGCAAAGGTCTTTTTCTTCTATCACCCCAAATCCTATAGGTACGGTGTCTAAAGACTGAAGCTTTGTGTCCTCACATGGCTTCGGGCGCCAACCCCCCCCAAAAAGGATGGAGAACCATCAATGCTGATCTATTAATGTAACCCTCAACCCACATTTCAGGGGACAGTGGGGGAGGGGCAAGGAAGATGTCTTCATCCTGTTCAAGGCACAGTATTCTCAAGGATTGATAGAGAGAATGGAGTTTAGGAAAACTCATACAGTGAATAATTTTTGTTGAAAACAATGCCTAACACAAAGTCTCCAATACTCCCAGGGTCCCAGAATGAGCCACATAGAACTCCAGGAGATGTCCAACTTCCAAGAGAACTATCTACAAAGGAAGAGACACTGAGAGCAAGTTTACAATGAAGATTATCTCTATTGCTTTATTTTCAGCCCTGATTATAAGGGATGAAATTATTATAGGACTGCAATTGTTATTTTACCTTATAGTTCTTATCTATACATACATAAAAACAAGAAAAGAATAGTTTCATTATAGATGTGGTGGCAGATATCCTCCATTGACAATGTTTTTACTAAATAGAAGGATATGACATTTGAAAAACCAAGATCTGCTCAGTAAATTAGATAATAGGGTAGACCAGAGCTAGCGAGATCAATGATTGCTGAGCAGGGAACTGCCAGGATTGTAAATAACACCTCCTGTGGGAATACTAAACACTCAATCAGAAAATGCCACGGTTGTTGGTTTAAGATCAGCCTTTTCAAATCCCTAACCTTTGAATGAGTTTGTTTTTTTAATTGAAACTTTCTAGCCAATAATAATCCAGTCTCTATCATGCTTTAAAAGGGAACCCATTACAAAACCCTCTTAGAGTCCTCCTTATGCCTTAAATGCAGTGGTGAGTCAGCGATGCGTTTTTAATTCCAAAGCATGAGAAAAGAGGCGGAGGAAAATTGTAACTGCTCAGTGCAGCATCTTTAACGTTCTGCCAAATACTGGGTTGCCAGCTGGCAGGTCCTACTACTCTTTAGCCCTGTAAAGTACCACACTTAAGTCAGTGAAGATAGGCATAAGTTGTTCTGTTTTCACCTGAGTCATCCACAGGGATACGCAGCAAATCATCCCACCCCTGTTAAGGCAACACCAAACAAACTGTGGAGGAGAAGCTTCCTGCATCCCTTCACTAAGAGCACGGTGGACCAATGCTGTTCCCAACACTTCTTCCCTACCTGCACTTCTGTTCTCAACCGTCACCAACCCCTGCTCTGGGTCTGTACATGTTCTTTCTCAACAGAAGCTCATGGCCCAACGCAGTGATTCATAGATTTGATTAATATGATTTCAACCTTCACCATTTTTACCCATAACACTTCTATTATCGTTTCTCAATATCTTCCTATCGTGCCATAGTTAAAATTCTAATGTATTTTTTTGTAATTACAAGATAACCATACAAATAAGCCTTAAAAATAAAAACAGTGTCATTAAAATTTACCTAGATACTATTACCTACTTGAAGCTCTGAGCCTAAGAGCTCTGAGTCTATTCTTATTTAGTTAAAAAAAGAGGTTAATATGTGTTAGAAAGCTATTAAAGACACATTAGCACCTAACAGACTTCCTCTTGATACCTGCAGAAGAGTTGAAAAAGAAGGGCAAAGAAAAATCTCATCTTCTGTGATTCCATTTTATGTAGTGCCATGTCAATTTTATTTAATCCCACTCAAGAAAATCTTGGGTACTACTTAGAATCATCTGGCAAACCCTACAATTTGGGAAACAGAACATAGCAGTATTTCCCAAAGTGTGTATCTAGGAGATAACCTAGCAACAGATTGAAATGCAAATTCCCTGGCTTCACCCATAGAGTCTTCTGGGATAGGTCTTATGAATTTGCATTTTTAACAAGGTTCCCAGATGATACTTTATACACAAATATTTGAAAACCATTATTCTAGATTTGTTGTTTTCAAACACTTAGCCTAAGGATCCTTTCCTCCAACAAAATCCTATGCAGAAACTAAGATAGAAAGCAGATAAGAGTAGGATCCCCTTGGTGAAGAAGGAAAGTGGGCCAGAGAGACAGAGTTGCAGCTGCAATCTTCTGGACGACTGGCAGCCCCTGGAACCCCTTGGAGCCAATAAGCATTCTGTGGCACGGAGTGCAAAAGCTGGTCTTCTCTATCCTTCTCTTCACCTCTTCCTCCTGCAACCTCTACTGTCCCCCATAGCCAAAACTTGCCTGTGGCTAATTTGTTTTAAGATTGAGAAATCCGGTGCCTGGGGTGGCTCAGTGGGTTAAGCCTCTGCCTTCAGCTCAGGAATGATCTCAGGGTCCTGGGATCGAGGCCCGCGGCGGGCTTTCTGCTCAGCAGGGAGTCTGTTTCCTCCTCTCTCTCCGCCTGCCTCTCTGCCTACTTGTGATCTCTCTCTCTCTCTCAAATAAATAAATAAAATCCTTAAAAAAAGAAAAAGATTGAGAAATCTTCTGTATCTTGTGTGTTACTTAGCAAAGAAGCATAAAAGTGGAAAACAAATGTGTTGAGTTGATTTGAATTGAATCGAGTTAAATTGAATCTGATTCATCTCATTACAAAAGAAAAATACAAACACCTTAATAGCTAAATGTATGAAAACACACAGGCATTTCACAAAATAAAATAAAAATATTACTTAATCAAAATATTAGAAAATGTTCAGCTTCATAATAATCAAATGCAAATAAAATAAGATCTTATTCTTTACTTGTCAAGTTAGCACAGATGTTTTGAATGATATTGAGGGCAAATGAGGATATGATAAGACCAACATTATTGTACACCAAAAAGCTAGTGGGTACAGCCTTTCTGGAGGCATTTAATTTTTTTTTTCCTTTAATGCAATACTCTACTTTCTGTAGAAAGTAATAAAAAGAAAGAAAGAAAATAAACCTATTATGCAGAAACAATTTGAAATTAAGGCAAAGATTTATGCACACTTCTAGAACTAGATAGTGGTGATAGTTGTACAATAGTGCAAATATGCTTAATCCCACTGAATCACACACTTTAAAATGGTTACAATGGTAAATTTATATAATGCATATTTTACCACAAAAGAATTATGCACAAAATATTTATTTCATCATTACTTATGACAAAGAGAATTTTACACTGCTGAAAGTCCAACATTACATTTATTGCTACACTATGGTGCTTCTTAGAAAATGCTTATGATATAAACAAGTGAAAAAAAAACAGGATGTGAAACTATATATGCAATCTTGCCTCAGCTTTTTCTTCAAGTATAGAATAATCTAGAAAGAAATATGTCAAAATATTACCAGTAGTGGATTACTACAAGAGTAATAGGATCATTAACACCTTCTCTCTCCCCTTTATACTTTGAAAAGCTTTTCAAAATTTTCTACAATTAATGCATGTTATTTTAATAAATAGAAAAAAAAATGAAGTAAATAATTCCAAAAGAAAATAAAGCTATGGTCCATATTACAGTCTTCATTAAGGTGCTACCAATTAATAAAAAGGAAAGTGTTAATCTCTAATGATAAATTAGTTTTAATTATTAAATTTAGCATATATGAAGATAATAATTATTAACATGTGTATAGTGCAAGCACTACCTTAAGCATTTAACATGTATTAATTCACAACCTTAGAAGATTTTTATTTACACCTAACTTATTGGAGGCAAAGAGAAGTTGAGGAGAACACAAGATAAGACAGCACATAAAACTAGAATTCAAACACAGACATTTTGTTTTGAGAGTTTATAGTCTTAGTCACTAAAGTATACTATCTTTTGCAAAAATTTATTGAAAAAGCAAGAAAGAGTATTAGTTTCCTATTACTACTATAACAAATTACTATAGTTTAGCGACTAAAACACAATTTTTTTTCTACCTAAAATGGGTCCACAGGTCTGCATTCTTTTTGGAGACTCTAGGGGAGAATCCAGTGCCTTGACCCTATTCCTTGGCTCATGGTCCCTTTCTCCATCTTCAAAGCCGGCAGAATAGCACCTTTTCTCTGATCTCTGCTTATGAACTTCCCTCTATCTTCTGACACTCCTGCTGCCTCTTAAAAGAATCCTGTGGTTTCATTAGGCCCATGTTATAATCCAGGATAATCCCCCATATCGAAATCTTTCATTTAATTATATCTACAAAATCATTTTTACTATATTAGGTAACATATTCACAGGTACCAGGCATTTGGACTTGAACACCTTTGGGGCCATTTATTCAGTCAACCACAAGGGAGGCAGGGAAGGTAGGAGGAACAAAGGGCCAGTGGGAACAGAATAATACCCCTTAGATCCATACATGTTGTTGCAAATAACAAGAGTTCATTTTTTTTTTATGGTTAAGTAGTATTCTATTGTATTTATACATCATATCTCCATTCATTTATTGATGGACACTTAAGTTGCTTCCATACCTTGGCTAGTATAAGTAATGTTGCAATGAACATTGGGGTGTATATATCTCTTCAAATTTGTTATTGTTGTTGTTGTTTTCTTTAGATAAATACCCAGAAGTAGCAGTGCTGGATTGTATGGTAGTTCTATGTTTAGTTTTTTGAGGGACCTTCATGTGTTTCCATAGTGGCTACACAAATTTACATTCCCATGAGGGTTCCCTTTTCTCTACATGCTCACCAACACTTTTTATTTTATTTTATTTTGATAATTACTAATCTGACAGGAGTAAGGTGATAGCTCATTGTGGCTTTGATTTGCATTTCCCTGATGAGTCATGATGCTGAGCAGCTTTTCATGTGTGTTGGCCATCTATATGCCTTGTTTGAAAAAATGTCTTTCCAAGTCCTCTGCCCATTTTTTTTAAAGTTGTGTTAATTCTTTATATATTTTGGATATTAACCCATGATCAGATGTATGATCTACAAGTATCTTCTCCTATTCAGTAGGTTGCCTTTTTGTTCTGTTGATAGTTTCCTTCACTGTGCAAAAGCTTTTTAGTATGATGTAATCCCATTTGTTTATTTTCAGTTTTGTTGCTCTGGCAGACTTTTTGCACGGCACCTCAGCTCTCACAGAGAGGGTGTTGCAGGAGACTCAAGAAAAATGCATAGGTCTCTGACCTAACCTCAGAAACTACAGAATGTTACTTCTACTTCATTCTTTCACTCAAACAAGTCTCTAAGGCTAGCCCAAATTCAAGCAGAGAGGAATTAGGGCCCATTTCTCAACAGAAGGAAGAGTAAAGAGATTGAAACCACCTTCAATATCCTGGCTCTCTGAGTGTAAAATTTCAGCTGACAAGAAGTATGTGATGAAAGTCATCAAAATTGGAGATGTGGGAAAGTGGTAGTTTTAGAACCTATCAAATAACCCAAGATTACTCTGGGAAATCACTTTGAAATCCCTCTGGTTTTAAACATTATAAATATATTTTTTAAAGATTTTATTTATTTAACAGAAAGAAACACAGCTAGACAGGGAACACAAGCAAGGGGAGTGAGAGAGGGAGAAGCAGGCTTCACACTGAGCAGGGAGCCCGATGTAGAGCTTGATCCTGGGACCCCAGGATCATGACCTGAGCCAAAGGCAGATGCTAAACAACTGGGCCAGCCAGGCATCCCATAAATATTTTTTAGACGTTTTATTTTTTTAGTTTTATCTTCTATCATTTTTCATTGTCTATGAAAAATGCTGTAAAGTATAGGGAATATAATCAATAGTATTATAATAACTTTGGTAATAGATGGTAACTAGACATTGTGGTGATCATTTTGTAATGTATGTGTTAAGTCACTGTGTCATACACCTAAAATTAATACAATATTACATGTCAACTATATGTCATTTTTAAAAAGTCTATGGAAATAAACATCAAAATGAAGAATCATAAAACTCACAGTTCATGTTTTCCCATGTTTTATGAATAAGGCTCTGTTCATAAAGCAAACTTATTTAAGGAATGTTCTAAAAATAGAATCATGTTTTAATTTTTATTCTGTTTTATTTTGGTTTATTTTATTATAAAATCACCTTTTATTAAGAGACAATGATGACTTTTAAAGCCAATTTATTTGTTTATCAACATGTCTGAAATATAGTCTTCTATGTCTCCTTTGTCTTAATAGAATGCATAGCTTGTCTAGATTTATTTTCTTTTCCAACATAGTACCAACTCTGGTGATATGTTTGTAAATTGGGATATATATCTTTCCTATTTCCTTTCCTAATTTATTCAAACCTTTTGATTTGTGATAAGAATCAATATTGTATAAAATGCTGGTGCCTTTATAAACATTTTCATCATTGAATTTCAAGACTTCCATACAATAAGTTACATAATTCTTATTCCCATTTACATCACCTGCAGAGTCCACCGGTGATAATAATAATACTAAGAACAATGAGTTTGGGTTGAGTAGGTACCTGCACTAGAGACAATTCACTGATTCAACAAACATTTATTATTTACCTCAAATCACAAACAGCCTGGAGGGAAAGATAGACACAGAGGTATGCTGGAGCCAGCTCAGACTGGCTTGTCATGGCTTCCATGAGCCAATTCAGCATGTTGCTCTTCAGTCCCGCTTCAGTTACCCTGAGTTAGCAGCTAAAATCACCCTGGTGAGAGTATTTACACTATGGAAACTGGCAAACACTACCAATCTGGGCTCTTTGTTAAACATTTACCTGTGCACTCCTACAATACATAAACAAACTCACAATGTGATAGACTCCAAAGACACACAGAAGATAGAATGACAATACTAAGGAAAGTTGCACCTAGTTAGGAGGGCTCAATGAAGGCTTCCCTTTTGGGGCTGAGCTCAAATGTCACCTCTTCCCCCTGTTCCCAAACGCCCTCTATCACACCACACTTTCCTTCCTTCTGGGCAATTGTCATAATTGGTGAATATTTTACTTACTTTTACGTGTTTATATATGTTCCTTACTAGGATTTTACATTCTTATCTGTCCTGCGGCCCTGGCAAATAATAGGCATTCAGAAATATTTTATGAAAATTAGTAGTAGAGTAGCAGTAGAGTTCTAAAGGATGAGTAGGTCTTAGCCAAGCAAAGAACTAAGGATAGAATAATCTGAACACAGGAAGCAAGAATAAAAACAGCTCTGTGGTCAGGGAAAGATAGTGTGTGCATGAAGCATGAAGTCCAACTCAAGTCGTGGCTTGGGTGGTACCAAAGAACTTTCAGGCCATACAGAGCCCCTAGACTACACCACATGAACCAATGGGATCTCTGAAGACCACTACTCAAACTTCTATTCACCAAAAGATGAGTATGGACATAGTTAATTTCAAATAGGGACAGATCTGTTTTTAAGTTAGGGGGAAAAAAACTAACTAAGACACGTCTTTCCTCAAGATCACTATAGGATTGATAAATTAAAATTCTTTTACTACTTCAAAAAGGGATTCATCCCTGAAAAGAATTGTCAGAACTCCCCAATATCAGAGTATTCGACGTGTGAATCATTTGGTACCACTGCATATATTAGATATTCTAAGAAACGTGTTAATGGGTTTCCTACATAAATGAGGAAGCAGAGTGCTCAGTTTTTAAATATTTAAATTAATTTTAGATTACAGATATTGAGCAGTTATTCTTACATGGGGCTTTCACCAGGGCCTCCCCACTTCTCATCTTGCTAGTCTGTTAGTTGAGGAGATTGGCTTTCCAGTGGGATGAAGAAATAATTAAGGAGCCCAAGTACCTTACTAGCCCAACTAATTCTGTTGGGTGAAATTGAGTAAGGTTCCAGAGGAAGGTAATGTTTGGGTTGGCCTTGAGAGATGAGTAGGATTTCAGTAGGCAAAGGAACACAGCAAAGGGGACACTCCAGACAGGAAGAACACCCTGATCCAAGCCACAGAGGTCTGAAATCAGGGTGTATAGATATTTAAAAGTTCATGGAACAGCCACACACAGAACCACTTACACAACTCTGAACAGAGCAACTGTCAGTGTCCTTTTGCAAAATAACGTTCTAATTTTACTTTGGTTTTCATAATGACAAAGTGATTCATCACTTTCTATTACACACAGCAATTTCAAAATGATAAAACACTAAAAGCCCTTTCTTAATTACAAAAATTCAAAAAAAAAAAAAAAAGGGAACTTGAACAAAATCTACTTTTTCTACTGGGCAAATATGTGACCACAAGAGGTTCTTGACCACTCTGCACACAGCACCCATCCAGCCTTGTTTGAACAAGCTTAACAATAAAAACAACTCTGCTTTAGAAATACAGTGGAGCCTCATATGTACACTGTACACTTACTTTATAGACTCAGATAAACTCCAAGTCAACTTATACCTGCCAAGTCACAATCAACTACATTCGCCGAAAGCAAAATTCCAGGTGAAACTCCCTTGAAGAAACCTTAAAGTGTAAAAATAACCGATTTCTAAAGTTAATATGAGGCAATTGTTTTATATTAATTTCACCATTGGTTTCACTTAAATTGTGGGTTTTAAAATGAAGCTTCCTTTACCAAAAGCTATTTTCATGCAGGAATGCATTTTATTTATGAAACAAAGCACTCCAGGGATGGTTTGGTGGCCAGCAACAGATATAGATCCTGCCTAGCTTAAGGTGAAAAGGAAATTCTTTTCTTTTCTTTTTTTTTTTTAAGATTTTATTTATTTGACAGAGAGAAACACAGCCAGAGAGGGAACACAAGCAGGGGGAGTGAGAGAGGGAGAAGCAGGCCTCCCACCGAGCAGGAAACCAAATGTGGGGCTCGATCCTGGGTCTCCGGGATCATGACCCGAGCCGAAGGCAGTCACTCAACCAACTGAGCCACCCAGGCGCCCTGAAAAGGAAATTCTTGTAAGAATATTGCACAGGTCACCAAACAAAAGGAAAGCAGGTAACATAGTTTTAAAAAGTGTCCCCTTCAAAGAAGAAGTGTGTAGCTCCCGGAAACTAGATGGCAGGGACTGATAGAAAATGTCACTGCTGATCACTCTTCAGATCTTTTTCACTAAAAGCTCAAACTTCAAAATTCCCGGGATAGAAAGTCTAATGGGACAGATTTGGGAGGGGGACCTAAAGGAAGCCAGGCACCTTAAATCACAGTCCCATGGAAGCTATACGGATTCATTGGAGAATGATTTCCTCAAAGGAAATTGGCATTATCAAAGAGGTTAGAATAGAGGCAAGCGGCCAGAAGACAAGGAATATGCTCTCCAACCCCCAAGGATGCTCTGTGACTAGTTCTGACTCACTATATTTTTAATACAGAACTCTCATTGAGCAGGGAGTTCTGTCTTTGTCCTCCTTCACCTTTCCATAACACTCTTTGTTATAAAAGCAACATTTAGATACACAGTCCTTTGTTAGCTGATACTTCTTTGGGATGCATTTTACTCATGTGAATAGTGGATGACTACAAAATGCAAATAAATCAGCAATTTATTTCAACCTTTTTTTTTTTCTTGTGTTAAGACAACAGTGACATTAAACTGGTCTGATCATTTAAATATGTCCACACAATGCAGAATATTTTTTAAAAATAAGCTTTTAAAAGCTTAGGGTTTGGGGTTTTTTTTTAAGGAAAGAGTTAATAAAAAAGACGTTTGGGTTTGGTGCCAAACAGCCATTGAATAGGCATTTTTCATATAAATGACTAGTAGTTTCATGCACCATGTAAATATATGTCAGTGCTCTACAGGAATTTACGTAAGTTCTTTCATTAACAGCTTCGAGTATACACAGTATGTTGTATTTTTCCACAGAAAATAAATGAGTTCTGTCAATATGCACCACTGAAGTAAAGTAGAATGACTTCAACCACAAATATCTAGAAATGCTGGATAAAAATGAGAATTTTTTAAAAATGACAATTCTTTTTTAAATGCCCAGCTGAGTTCATAAGAAATAGAGGAAAGGCGGAGGCCTAGAATTAAAGAGAAGCCAGAAAGGACCAAGAAACTATGTTACAATGGCCCTGCGATGGGAGGTGCGGAGGGGCCTACCTCAAATTGAGGGATGAGCCCTGATACAGCTTCACAAAGCCAAGGTAGGAGGTGTTGGAGCTGTGCAAGAAGGACAGTAGACGTTGAGAGCTTCACATTCAGTTGAAACTCTAAAAAACTGGACAAAGTTCACCTCTCAGCCCAAGAAGCAGCAAGGGAAGAGGTTAAACTAGGCTCTGGGGAGAGAAAAGAACACTTTCCCATGAGAAACTGAAGTCCCAAGCCCATGTCATGTCTGTGCTTGGAGACTGGCGTTACAAGTTCCTTCAGGTACAGGATTCCCCAGTTTGAGGCTGGCATAGACACTGCTCCTGGCCTAGTTGCCCAGGGTTCCGTGAAGAATGCAGACCTTCTTGGGAAGAAAACTCAGCTGGAATTTCCACAAGGGATTTCCACAGACGGAAAAATAACCTACTAAATATCAGATTATAATAAAAAATTATATATGCTAGTAACTTGCCAATAGATGACATCAGTTAAAACTTGTAGTTTTTACTTAAAAAATATATATAAAGTAAAGATCTAACATGAATGAAGATCAAAAGGTCTGTCAGAAAAGTCCTATAGAAAAGCAAATATTATTTCTGAATAACTTTATACTACCTGGAAGATATAATAAAATTGTTAGGGTAATTTAATGGCTAAAGTAATTTAAATGGTTAAAGTAATTTAAAAAGGAATAAAATCTGGGGCATCTGGGAGGCTCAGTCGTTAAGTGTCTGCCTTCCGCTCGGGTCACGATCCTGGAGTCCCAGGATAGAGCCTGGCATTCGGGCTCCCTGTTCCGCGGGAAGCCTGCTTTTCCCTTTCTCACTCCCCCTGCTTGTTCCCTCTCTAGCTGTGTTTCTCTGTCAAATAAATAAATAAAATCTTTTAAATAAATAAACAAATAAATACGGAATAAATCCATGATGAAAGAATAAGACACTATGACAGAAAAACAAGCACAATTTAAAAATGAACTAAGTAGAAATCTGGAAATTAAAGATAAAAATCTAAATATTCAATGAATTAGCTAAATAACAGACTGGACTTTGATGAAGAGAAAATTAGTTAACTGGGAGAAAAATCTGAGGATACATTACACTGAATGTAGCAGAGCCAGACTTTTTGAATGTAAAAATATAAAAAATGAAAAATAAGAAACATAGAAAGTAGATTGAAAGGTCTAAAATACACCTAGAGAAAATGAAAAAGATTGAAGAGGGAATGTCCAGAATTAAAAATAATATAAATCCTCACAGTGAAGAATTTGTACAAAGAGGTCAAAAGGGGAAAATATAACTAAATCTACATTTAGATGCAGCAAAAATACAAAAGAGAAAAATCTTAAAATCAATTAAAACTTTTTGAGGGCATGTATTGCATGAAGCACTGGGTGTGGGGCATAAATGAAAATTGGAACACTGAAAAAATTAAAAAATTAAAAAATCAGTTAAAATTTTAAAAAATCTTTTTACCAAAAAGGAGCAATGGACTGACAGCAGACTTCTCAACAGCAGCAACAGAGGACAGAAGAAAATGAAATGTCTTCAAATTGCTAAGGGAAAACATCTTTCAACCTAGACTATTTTACCAAGTTAGACTATTCAATGATGAAGGTAGAATAAATGTCCACATTAACAAAAAATGAAAAATGCCAAACACAGGCCCTTACAGAATAAAAGGAAATTAATTTCCAAGGAAATAGGAATAAGAAGAACTATTAAGCAAAGAAGTTGGTAAATAAACATTGAATATAAAAAGTATAAGATTTCACTTGGAGAGTTTAAAAATAAGTTAAAGCTAAAATTCTAGATGTGAAAAATATGATTATTTACTATCAGTCAAAATATAATAAGGTTTTTTTATTGGTCAGGAGAACTAAGTTTAAACTGTGTAACTCAGTGTGTGTGTCAAAAACATACTGGTACCCACTGGGATGCCTGGGTGGCTCAGTTGGTTTATCATCTGCCTTTGGCTCACATCATGATCCCAGGTCCTGGGTTGAGCATCGGTCCTGGCTCGGCAGGGAGCCTGCTTCTCCCTCTGCCTGCTGCTCCCCCTGCTCATGCTCACCCTCTCTCTCTGACAAATACCTAAATAAAATCTTTTTTAAAAAAAGTACTGGAACCCACTAAAAGAAAAAAAAGCAGAACACAAAAGAATGTAAATCAGTATTAAAAAAAAGTAAAAATAAAATCTGATAAATTCAATCAAGGGAAGAAGAAAGAAAACTAAAAAATACAAAATCCACTTTTAAAAATTGAGAGTTGACATATATCATATTAGTTTCAGGTGTACAACATAGTGGTTTGACGTTTATATATGTATTATGATCATGATCACCATGATCACCATGATCACCATCTAGTTCCCATCTGTCACCATACATAGTTAATACAGTATTATTGACTATGTTCTTTATGCTCTGCCTTACATTCCTGTGACTTCTTTATTTTAAACTGGAAGTTTGTACCTCTTCATCCCTTTGTCTAGCCCCTTCACATTTTTTTTAAGATTGTATTTATTTATTTGAGATGGAGAGCATGAGAGAGAGAGCATGACAGAGGTAGCAGCAGAGGGGGAGGGAGAAGCAGAGTCTCCTCTGAGCAGGAAGCCCAACATGTGGCTCAATCCCAGGACCCTGGGATCATGAACTGAGTGGAAGGCAGCACGCTTAACTCACTGAGCCACCCAGGTGCCCCATTCCCTTCAGATTTTTAAATCAAATGTGTAATAATCCCAGGTGTTTTTCTGTAGGACTTTTCTGAGCTTCTATGATTGGATGAAAAATAAACAGACAAGATAATAATCCAGATGAAATGCTTTCTCCAGGAGACACACTAGAACATAACAACAGTGAAAGGCAGAAAATAAAGGGTTGGAACAATACATACCAGGCAGACTGTAAACAAGAGAAAGCCAGCATATTGATATACACAGTAGACAAACCAGACTTTAAGTATTTCAGGGACTAAAGAAGTTTATTACCTAATAATAAAAAGAATAATTATCCAGAGAAACAACATAATCCTTTGCATGTTTTATCCAACACTTTAGCTCCAAAACATACAGAACAAAAAATAATATGCAGAGAAACTGATGCATACATAACCCCAGTAAAATATTTTAATGCTTCTTTCTCAGAAATGGATAGATCAAAGAACCAAAAATTAATGAGTATATACACAAAATGATACAACAATGAATATGATTGAGCTAATAGAAATATGTAGAACCCTACACCAGCAATTAGATTATGAATATTTTCAAGAATAAATAAAAATAAAAATATGTTTTCTGGGCAAATTTAACCAAATCTCTGGAAGTATTAAAGAATTGATATCTCGTGGACTATACTCTGACCATAATGCAAGCAAAAGATAGTCAAAAAATCCCAGGCATTGGGAAATTTGAAATTTTCAGAATAATTCATGAGTTGAAGAGCTCTAATGTAAAATTAAAATGTAAAGAAATGAATATTAATGAACACTGGAGATTTAGTTGTGCCAGTTATACATATATTTAGGAAAAGAGGGAGAGATCTGAAACAAATATAACAAAAAATAGCAATTTTTAAAGCTAAATGCTAGCTAGATACATGAATGTCTATTAAATTATTTTCTACATGCTTGAAATATTTCATACTTATTCTTAATTTAAAAGTAAAACTACTTACTCTGCTTCACATAAATGCTATTTATACTTCAATCAATAAAACAACTGGTAGGGATTTATTTGTTTGGGTTTGGGGGGTTTTCTGTACAAATTAGAAAGAACCTAGACAAAATGTGTCTTTCGGTGAAGACAAGGCATCACCCAAACTGGGCACCTCACTGTCCCTAGTCTCTATGTCTCATCATCACTGGGGGCTCAAGCCTAGATGCTCCCAACCTGGACTCTGAGGTCACCTTCAGATCTGCCAAAAATAATTCCTGCTGATGAGCATAAAAGGCTGCAAAGCCCAACATTTGAAAAGAGAACATATTGCAAAAATCACCCACATACAGAAGCAACCCTAAGGGTGGACCATGTGGTTGACCACATTTATCCTGAACCTTCTTTTTTTTTCTTTCTTTTTTTTTTTATTGTTACTAAATTTTTTTTCTAGTGTTCCAAGATTCATTCCCCATTCCCCACACCCAGTGCTCCACACTTTAGGTGTCCCCAGTACCCACCACCAGGCTCTCCCATCCCTCCACCCCCCTCCCTCCAAGTCCCTCAGTTTGTTTCTGTGTCCAGTCTCTGTTGTTTCGTTTCCTTCCCTAGATTACCCTAGTATCCTGAACCTTCTTAAAAATATTCTATTAAGGGGCGCCTGGGTGGCTCAGTTGGTTAAGCGACTGCTTTTGGCTCAGGTCATGATCCTGGAGACCTGGGATCAAGCCCCACATTGGGCTCCCTGCTCAGCGGGAAGCCTGCTTCTCCCTCTCTCACTCCCCCTACTTGTTTTCCCTCTCTGGCTGTGTTTCTCTCTGTCAAATAAATAAAATCTTTTTAAAAAAATATTCTATTAAGTACGTCTGATATAAAAAGCAAAATCTTCCTATGAGTTGGAGTTTGGCAAACAGTCTTCCCTTTTTAAAATGTATATTTAAAAGAATTGTGCTAAGCAAAATTGAGAACTCCCTATTCCCTGTGACTCAAATCTTAGACAACTCTCAGATCCTCTTTCCCAGATCCCCCACTTAAATCCTGGGTGATTCCTTCTTTCAGAATTTGTACCATTATTGTCAAATGCAAGTGGTGTATGCCCTCTTTCTGGAGGAAAAACACTCTCACAAGCCCCTAATGTTGACAAATGACTTTTATTAGAATGTTATTTAAACACGTATACAAATGTAAAACTAGATATAAATTCATTATGCTAAACAACTATAACACCAAAACAAATGTACAAATTAGAGATAAAATCACAAACCAATAGTGTTCAAATTACCAAGATTAATTTAAGGTGATAATTGCGGTGTGCTAAAGTTGCACTGCAGATAGAAACAACTGCTTCCTCTTAGGCTCAGCCAGTGCAAGGCACTGAAGTCATATTGGGAAGCATGAAAAAGGAAGTGTATTTGTTCTTTCCCTTTCCTAGCAAAAAAAAAATTACTCTGTCCATGACCCCAACACCTGCTAGTCATGTCCATCATGGTTACCCTTTGACTCCAACAGCCCTGGTTTTCTACTTCTGCTAACACTACCTCTCTTTCCTCTTTGAGAGCTAGAATATTTAATGTATAATATTTACCACACACATTAACAGACCATAGAGCATGCCTTGCCTATCTTCAGACCAGCAAGAGATGGAGGTTTAAGGGTGTGAACTAGTGACCATAAACCTTACATGCCTGGTATCAGAATTATGGTGGGAACTTTTGAGAAAACCTACCATTTCTCATTTTGGATCCCTCCTGGTAGTGCCTTGCCACTGCCACTAACCTGTGTCACCTCTCCATTCCCTATTGGCTTTCTCATTTCTTATATCTTTTTTTAAAAAAATTAATTCTCTATATTAAATTCCCTTTACTAAACCACATGACACAAGCTCTCTTTTTTTGTCTGCCCCTCACAGATATATAGGTCATACATAGGGGCACACAGAGTTGAAGAGTAATCTGATTTCCTTATTTTCCCACTTGTTTTTAATACCAGTGATGATATTTTAACTCCCCTCCTTTTTACATTTCAAAGTTTATGCTACTGTTTTATGTAGAAATCATTTCTATTCTCCAAATTTCCTGTGGCTCCAAAATCATCAGAGGGGATTCAACAGGAATATGTTTATTCTACAAAGGGAAAGCACAAAATGATGGATGAGTTCTGTCCGCAGACTCCAATTTGAGGAGAATGACTGAGTTACCCCAGATTTCTCATCCTCATCATCCCCATAGCAACCAATAATTTAAAAGAAAAATCCAGAAATGCATTTGCTCTGAAAAATGACAGATGAATTGAGGTAGCCAATTCCTTTTTTCTTCCTAGATTTCCTCCAGCATCACACAATTCATCATTATTTCCTTCTGTTGAGTTGTACCACCAGAATACCAAGAAAGAAGTTAATGCCCACGGTGGCACCTGGGTAGCTCAGCTGGTTAAGCAACTGCCTTCGGCTCAGGTCATGATCCCGGAGACCCAGGATCAAGCCCCACATCAGCTCCCTGCTTGGCAGGAAGCCTGCTTCTCCCTCTCTCATTCCCCCTGCTTGTGTTCCTTCTCTGGCTGTGTTTCCTCTCCATCAAATAAATAAATAAATCTTAAAAAAAAAAAAGAAGAAGTTAATGCCCACATTCAAGTATGGAGAGAGAAAGAGGAAGAACTTTAAATCAGAAAGTATCTCCCCAGGGGGTCAGAATGAGAGAAAATAATTTCTGAGAGGGTGACTGACATCTCTTCTTTCAACTGGTTGGAAAAATATGGTTTCTCCTGAGAGTCAAAGAGAAAGAGAGTCGGAATATTTAATGGTTCCCATAGAAGTTAACAAACCATTGAGCATTCCTTGGTGATCTTCAGAACTTCAGACATGGGAGGTTGAGTTTTTAAAAGCCTAAACCAGTGGTCCTCAATCCCACATGTATATCAAAATCATCAAAGGGACTTTTGAGAAAGGTTCCACCCAGAACAAAACAGAATCTGGGAGAGAAGGGGATAGGTCCCAAGCATTAGGAGTTTTTAAAATCTCTCGTATGATTCTAATGAAAAGCACAGACAGAGAATCACTGGCCTAGATCAAGAATTAGGAGTTAATTCTAACATGTATATTATATTTAAATACATAACTCACATATATATTATATAAATATTGTGTGTAATTGTATACAAACATTTCCTTGAACTCAGCAGTTTCCTACATAGGGGTTTGTCCATTTTTCTGCCTCACTCTTCTCTTTGCACGATTCCAACACAGGTGATGCTAGAGCTATAATGAACTTGAGAGTTTGTTTTGCTTGCCACATGATACAAGAAGTAACAGAAAAGGAAGAGCATGGGTTCTTTTGGTGGCAGGGAGGGGCACTGATTATGATGAACCTGCCAGAATCTCTGGATGTGTGGGCTTTCAAAAAATGCTGTATCAAATCCACTGCCTATAGGTCATCATCTTGTGTAAGCACTTTTCTTAATATCATCAGTCTGTTGTCACATGATAGCAAACACAACCATGTCATCCTTTGTCACCTTAGGAATGTCCTAGCGCATGTTGTCTGGAGCCCACAGCTAAGTTGCAATCTTACCACTCACATTCTATCTATATACCTCCCAAGACAAGTACTTGGTGCAGAAGAGACAATGACCTAGCCCAGGGGCCCCCTAAATATTTTTGTTAGCATGCCCTCTCAGTAAAATATCTTTTAGCACATCTAACAGAAATTTAAGGAAAAGTCTAATGTTTTTCCTGTGACCCAGCAGATCATATTACATGCCCTTCGAGATGCTCAAACCTTACTCCGGAGACCACTGATCTAGTCCACTGTATAATGCTCCTGACAAGTTATTACTTCTGTGATTTGGGTTGTTCCTGAATATAAATATTGTATCTGAAGTTCTGACTGAGGATGGCACAACAATCCATACAAGCTAACTAGTTCATTTCACCATTGTGAGTTACTTCATGAAAGGGGCAAAGGAAATAGGTTAGCACCCAATGTTTCCCATTCCCAACGTGGTGAGGCTTCAAGGGCTTCTGAGGTTCCAGCCCAGTCCTAGGACCAATTCTACCCAAACCACTTCTTGATCTGCTTGTAGCCAATTCCATAACTGGTACCATGGCCACTCTGAACCCGAAAAGCAACCTCTAGGTCATTTTACCCAAATAAGACGTTCTAGGAAATCTCTGGCCACAATTTCAGAACAAATTTCTTCTCTACAATAAATAGGTGTCAAACAGTAAATGCTCTCAATGAGGCATACTTTATGAAAAAAGTACATGATAGCAAGGCCTTTGGCAAGTGCATTGATTCTTAGAAAAGAGACACAGAAAGATTTCTTCAGGGTCATTGACCAGGGAAAAGGGGCTGAGATGAGCATGTGCAGGGAAGCATGTCATGGCCATTTGAGATCATGCAGTTATTTTCTGGTTTTGCAGCCAAAGGAACTGATGTGTCCAAGGTCAAGCAATAATTGAGCAGCAAATCTGAAAATGGATCTCTGGCTCCCAGTTTGCTGTCCTTCCTTTTACTTCCTTAATGACCTATCTTCCAATCTCTTTTCTATCAGTCTTAGACAAGAAGGTAAAGACCTTTCTCTTGTGAACAGTCATTACACCTCAAGGAGCCCTGGCTTCCCATGGGGTGTTTCTCTTTCTCTTCCTGTCCTCTTCCTAAAGGACAAGGCCCTATATTCCCAACTGCAGGGTTCCTGTCTGTCTTGTCACAGAGTCCTTTTATCATTGTAATGTGTGGGCTGCCTATCTCTAAAAATAAAATTCCATTTATTTGTTTTTCAGTACAAGGAAAATCAATTATGATACAATTCTCACTGTGGAAATATTCTCAGACAATATTTAACTGACTCCCAAGCTCTATTTTAAAAGCATCATAACCACAGAAGTGCAGGATTCTGGAGTTAATAGGACTACAGAGTTCATCCAATGTAGTTTTTACCATTTGAGGGTCATGATGTCTGCTGTTGGAACTCTCCCCAGGAAAATGTACATCCCAAGACATACATAGCAGACATAGAACAAAACTGATAGAAAATCTTGCATATAGAATTGCATACTTGTGGAGGCCAATTCCTGGGTCCCTGATTTAGATCCCCCTTTACCTGACTAAAAAGGAAACTGAGCCCCTAAGCCAAAAATAATTTGCTATGAGCACAGAGCTAGTCAGTGGAAGCAATAGGCCAGAATGTAGGATCCCTGACCAGGGGCACACTATATCATGACAACGGTGACCATGTGACTTGTCACCTCGGGGTACATCTGAAAGCAAAGAGGTAGGTTGTTGATAATTAAGTCAAGACTACAGGTATAAATCAGACTGGCTGGGGCAAACCAGGACATATGGTCACCCCAGTGACACCTAACGCTTGAGCCTGATGCTCTTTTATGTCAAGAAGGTCAAAATCTCCCAGGAAAAAAGAAAATGGGACCTGGCAATGTACCCTCTGAATCTTTATTCTGCAGCACTTTGAAAAGCTTCTACCTCCTTCTCTGAGTTCTCATTAAATGCATATCACACATCTCATGAATACAACATACAAAGGAAATTATTATAACACTTCATAACAAGATATAGGTTTTCTTGAGACCTCCCAAGGGGCATCTCAATCAATTTTAGTTTTATCAGCAACACAGTAGCAAGCATCAGAACCTTCTCCTTGTTGCTTTTTGTAGTCAGTTTTACTCCTGAGGCTTGACCGTTTCAGTCTGACTATGCAGGGAAAGGATAAGGAAAATTGATTCCATTGCAAAGAGTCTCCCTAAAGGTCTAAATAATTCATATCAGTCTCAACCTTCAGACGTTATCTCAAGCAGTAAGTATATTCCAAAAGAACCTATGTGTCCAGCATCTCCCTTGTCAAACAAAGCTACTCTCCCTCTCCTCACTCTTTGGCTGGCCTTTCTCCAGAAGAGTCAGGTGCCTGTGTCCACTCACCTCCTTGCTCTTAGAATGTTCATTTCAAGGCTCTTAAGAAAAAGAGTCTGGTTTTCAGCTTAGTGACACTTTAACTATTTTAGTAGAACCTCCAGTCCCAAATTACATTACTACAGTTCAGTAGGTTTTGGAGTACCAGACCAGTGGCTCTCACTGCCTGTGCAGGAAAATTATGTTGAGAAATTTTCAAAAAATTCTCATGCTTGAGTTCCAACCTAGAGATTCTGATTTGTTGGTTGAGGTTTGGACCCAGGCACGGGCATTTTTTCCAGATCTTCTCAGGTGAGTCTGATGTGCAGCCAAAGTTGAGAACTACTGCCTTAGAGAAAAACTAATGGATACTCCATGAGTCACATTAGTGGGCTGCTCCTTTCTCCTGAAAGCTTTAGCGGTGCATAGGAACCTGATGCCACCTCATATGGGAGGGGAGTAGGTAGGAGGAGGATGTAACTTAAAGAACCAAAGGAGCTTCAATATATAGGCATACCTGTCCACAAACTTCTTGGTTAAATCCAAACAAGGCCTGGGCATGAAGAGTGAGAAACCTCAGAAGAGTTTTCTCCTTGACACTAGTTCGCAAGAAATATCAGTCCATTTGCAAATGGCTCATTCACGCGTGCCAGGGTTGGTGAGGATCTGACTTTGATTTTTCATACCGGCCTTCTTTATCTCTTTCTGTCCATACCTCCTCAACTATACCTATATGCCATAAGCTTCAAGAATTATATAGTCTAGGGACGCCTGGGTGGCTCAGTTGGTTAGGCGACTGCCTTCGGCTCAGGTCATGATCCCGGAGACCCGGGATCGAGCCCCACATCGGGCTGCCTGCTCAGCGGGAAGCCTGCTTCTCCCTCTCTCACTCCCCCTGCTTGTGTTCCCTCTCTGCCTGTGTTTCTCTCTGTCAAATAAATAAAATCTTTAAAAAAAAAAAAAAAAGAATTATATAGTCTAAGAAAACTGAGAAAGGGCCCCCTTTGATCCCCACCTCCCACATAGAGTCACTGTCATCTCGATGCTCTTTCATAAGGCCACTGTGAGTGCTGCTTCTCTCTGTTGGTCAGGTCTGTGGCCTCTAACAGCAGAGTAGAGACATGCTAGGAAGGGCATCTCTTCCTTCCTGTTGTTAGCTGTTCCTCACCATGTGGGCTTCTCTAATTCATCAGAACAAGCAAGAAAATCCGGACAGAGGAGTGAGCACAAATGAGGGAAGGCTTTTGCAAGCTGCAATCATTAATTTTTTGTCTCAACTTGACTGGGCTCAGATATGTGGTCAAACATTATTCTCGGTGTTTCTAGGATGGTGTTTTTGCTTGAGATTAACATTTAGACTAGTAGATTGAGTAAGGCAGATTATCTTCCCTAGAGTAAGCAAGCCTCACCCAGCCACCTGATACCTAAAAAAGAACCAGACAGCCTCCCACTTCTCCCTGAAGAAGAGACCGCCTTCACACTGGGACATTGGCTTTTTTCTGTGTTGAGACTTGACCTGAAAAATTGCCTCTCCCTGGGTCATGAGCATGCGAGCCTTCAGACAAAAACTACACCCTTGGTTCTCCTGGGTCTCTGGTATGTGGATCTAGCCGAGAGTCCCCTAAGAGTATTTGATAAGCTTCAGAGCTGGTGACCCAAGGATGGCGGAAGGGGGGATGGACTTGGACTCAGAGGAGCAGGGTTCAAAGCTTTATAGGGCCACTTGCCACCTCGGTAAACATCCCACACCAGCTGTCTGAGACGGGTCTCCGTCTTCCTGTCTGTGAAACGAGGATAACAACTTCTGGACAGGAATACTGGAAGAATTCAGGAATATTTCTTTAAAAGTGTTCCAGTGAAAGCTAGTTCTGCAAGATGTGACTAGATAGAAAAAGCATCCCACTGCCCATTCAGTTCAGAAAATGACAGGTGACGCAGAGTTAAATAAGTCTCCATCCCGCATTGTCCAGAGTCTATCACAAAGTACTGAGCATTCTGGGTCTGGAAAAGGAAGATGCATCAGGCAGTGTTAACCAAATGTATTTCACCACAGTGCTCTTTTTCCAAGAGAAGTTCATGGGATTTGTGTTAAATGATTGATTAGATAATGCGAGTACAAATGCCTGCCCACAGAGCCTGGTAGACCACCCCACATGTAATTAGTGTGTGTTGAACCAGATCATTACACAGCGGTCATGGCAGAAAGCCACCCTAGGACAGGCCAGGACCAAAATCCCAGATATCCTCTCATGTCTGGATAAGAGAACAAATGTCGTGGGGTGCTACCCTGTGGTAGGCTACTACACAGTGCTCTCACAGGTGGTATTAGGGGTCCCCCAGAACAAAGCACACTCCGGTAGAAGAATCCTGAGAGAAGAAGCTAGCCTAGTACCACTCATCTGGGAAGAGTTAGGTAAGTGCCATTCTGAAGGCAGTCCTCAGCACAATAAGAAAGAGAATTCCTAGCCTTTCTTTGAGTCTCCTTCTAAACTTGGAGTTGGCTCTGTTCATTGTCTTGGGGGCATTCCCTGTTTAAGGCTAAATAAGGACATGGACGCCACCCTGAGGAAGGTAGGCAGGCATCCCTGCAAAAAATTGCAAGCTGAAGATGAACCAATCTGATTTTACAAACATAGATTTCTATTTGTGTGTTCCTCTTTTACTTGATGGTTTTGTGAAAAAAATCTAGCCTTCAGCAACGGCCCTTACAGATATTCCTGCTGTGAGATGCACGCTGGGCGTGGTGTTAGGAGAAGCACAGGGTCCTAGGAGGGCAGCATGAGCGTGCCTGGTGTGAAACTTGGGTAAATTCCTAGTTCACATCACTAACCCTTTCCTGGGGACTGGCTTGGATTCAGAGGTGAGCCACAGACACCACGTCTTTACTTGGTGACACGAAGAAGAGCTGATTTATTTAGAGGTAAATGCCTAACTGAAATGAGGCTAATCAGATTGTGTCTTCTGGGAAAATGAAGATTTGTATTAAGAGAAACTGCCACGGAAAACAGGGTCATGGAGCTGAGTCGCAGCGTTTCCTAAACTAGAGGTACAGAAACTTCGGCGGTCCTTGGAGCTTCCCTACTTCTCACTTTCCCGGAGCTTTGTTTCAAACCCAGATCTTCCCAGTAAATTTTTCCTTTTAGTTAAACTAGACAAAGTCTGTTTTTCCCCCCTCTAACCAAATGATACTAGTACACTGGGAGTAGGCATTGGGAGAAATCTCTGAGGGCAAGGCAAATGATGGAGTGTAAGACTTAGAGCTAGGAGGCCTGATCATCCTCCCCATCTGTGGCCTCAGCATACAGTGAACTCTGGAGAATCACCCAAGTAAAACAGGGATATGATCCCCAAGACCAGGGGAAATCCCACAGGTCAGAATCAAGAGAGTTAGCCTCAGGAAGCAGGAGCCATGATGGATTAGCATCAGCAAGAAAGCCAAAAACAAACTGACAAGCAGGTAACCTATTTTGACTAATGGACTAGTGGTCAAAATAGGGGAGGTCTGGCAGCTAAGAACAGGGTTTTAGCCAAAGATCTAAAGTTCAGAAAAATGACCTCAGGCTTAGACAAACTAAAACTCAGGGCAGGGACGCAAGGCCTGAGTGACAGGACAATAACCCAGTTGGGTGACAGGTCAAATCAGAAGCTAAGTTACCAGGACTGGAGCATAGTCAGAGCAGGGGCATTCATCAGTGTGCGACCTGGGCTGCTGGACTCCTTAATTTCCCAGTGAGGGATAGGTCAGCTCCCAGAGCCTGGAGTATAGGGCTGAGGTAGCAGACAGGGGGTGAGTATAAGTAAACAGGGATCTGAGGACAAGGCATCCCGACTCTTACTGTGATCTCCCAACATTCCTTTCCACATTGTCATGGTCCTGGGGTTTCTGCTTAGCTCATAAGCTGCAGGGGAAGGGGCACTGTCACTAGCCTGCAATGCTTGTCCTGATCATAGCAGCCTGTGGGGGAGAAGGGAACCGTATTTGTCCATTTCTTCAAGGCAACACATAAACCTAGCCAAATACAGATAAAAATAAAATATATGAAACATTTCCTATGTTTCTGACTCAGAAATGTTACTAAATATGTAGATCATATGGAGGCAGACTCCCTAAGTTATACTTATCAGTCCCAAACACTGTTTCACCTATGCCCTCCCAGGTAGAAAGATCTCCCAAAGGTCACCAAGACACACCTGACCCATCACTGTTTTCTAAAGGAAGTCAAATGGGGGAGAACCTGGGTGGCTCAGCTCCTTAAGTGTCTAAGTGTTTTGGCTCAGATGGTGAGATCAAGCCCCATATCAGGCTTCACACTTGGCATGGAGTCTGCTCAGGATTCTCTCTCCCTTTCACTCTGCCCCTCCTGCTCATTCACTCTCTCTCTCTCTCTTCTCTCACTCACTCAAATAAATAAGTAAACCTTTAAATAGAATAAGCCAAATGGTAGCCAGTATTCACCTTTCCCAGGTCTGCTCAGCTGAAAGGAACCAAGCAGAGCTAAATATGTTTGGTTAAAAAGTAGGATTGATTGAGTGAGTGATTGTCCCACTTCTAGCCTCTTATTAGTACATTCTCCTATCTCTCTCCTTAGTTTTCCCTTGACAGAATATGAGTGGCATTCTCTCTAGCATGAAGGGTAAAGCTACAATTCCTATGGAGTGCATGCTTCTGAAGGGCTAAGACCAAAGCTCAGAGAGGAGGTCATGGATGAGTTAGCCCATCTATAAGAAGAGAAAGAGAATGGCCATATCTGCAAGTTTCCTTTGAAGTTATCTGGTTGCAGCATACATCATCTGATGAGACTCATCTATACAGCAGTTCACAAAGGGAAAGGTAATTCTTAATGAGTATTTCTGAGGGCCCCAGGATTAGGTTTATCAATATGTTCATCCTCAGATTTTAGCTGTGCTTAAGAAACTGGTTGGGGTTGGGTAGGGGAATAGAGGCAATTATAGAATAGAAATGATTCATATCAGATCCTTTCAGGGAGTTCAGTGTAAGGGCCAAAAGAATCCATCATCAAACTTCACAAAGAAATACAACTTCTCTCTTGTTCTCTCTTTAATTCATCTTTGCTGAGTGTGGACTCCACAAGCTTTTTATTTTTTAATCTGCATTTGATAAAGTTGCTAGAAAAAGGAAAAAATAAAATAGAATCAGGTCTCTCCATCTCTTGAACTCTGCCTGTTGCATTTTCCCACTGAAGGAAGAATAGGGACAAAGCTACTAAATTATTAGAACTCACTCCTTCAAAGCTTCTTTGTTAGAAGATGCCTTAGTCACTGTGGGCTCTTATAACAAAAATACCATACACTTGGTGACTTTAACCACAAATGTGAATTCCTCACAGTTTGAGGGGTTGGGAAGTCCAAAGGTATCAGCATGGCTGGGTTCTGGTGAGGGCTCTCTTCCTGGTTTATAATAGCTGTCTTCCTAAACAAAACAGAGAGAGGAAGCAAGCCCTCCCATATCTCTTTTTATAAGGGCGCTAATCTCATTTGTGAGGACTCCACACTCATGATCTAATTTGCTCCCAAAGTCCCTATCCCTTAACACCATCACATGGGGCATTAGGATTTCAGACAAAAGCATCAGACTTTTAAACATTCAGTCCCTAACAAGTGGTGTATCTTGCCAGTGCACTGCAAGTGCTCTGTAGGCATCTGTGACACATAGTAGGATTGGCACCACTATTTGTATCCTCAGGGTGGAATTCCCTGTCCGGAAACCAGTGAACCCCCACCTTCCCTCACCCCCCCCATGTCCTCATCAACATCTGGTGGCTTATGACCTACAGAAATTTTTTCCGAAGGCTTTGACGAAAACATTTATTTCCATGGTTGAGGAAGTCAAAAAGGATTAAGTTTAAAAATTGAAGAAGGAATTTAAGATTAAACGCTTCTCAATGATTAATATCAGGAAAAAGAAAAATGTGCGGGAGGTCCTCCCTCCTGTTCTCTCCTTCGTTGCATCCATCTGCCGGCCCGAAGGAGCTGACAAACCCCTGTATTTCACTTTTCACTCCATTGATTTACTCATACAACGGTTTCCCTGCTGATTCACTGTTCTCAAAGTTAACGCGTCAACAGCTTGCCGTACCACTTCGGGAACACCAGGCTGGAAGGGAAGGTACGTACGTGCTGGCTACACCATGGGAGGAGGAGAAAAAGTGATTCACTTCTCGTCACCTTCCAGCTTCCAGTGACATTTCCAGAAATGTGGAGAGCAAAAAGCTGAGGCAGGAGCATGTTTTTGTTCTCTGTGACCCTGTTGGATCATCGGCCTCTACCAGAGAGGGTCCAGCCCATTCTCGATTACCTGTTCCCAATAATCATGGACTAAATACAAACAACAGTGAAAAGCATCTGCCAACAATGGAACAAATACAAAGCAAAGCCCAAGGGTGCTCTGCTGTGGATTGGGAACCTGGCCCACCAAACTTTGTTCATTCCCTATAAGTCCAGTTTCCCTAGCCTGTAAACATAAATAAGGTCATTTTCCTATTATTTACAACAACTTCAAGGTTCCCTTTCTGGGGAATCCTCAAAGGTGCTAGTATTTTATGTGCTTTCCTGAGTCAGTTCATCTCTGCTTCTGCTGGCTCAGGCCATCCATCTCCTCTGTGTCACCAGGCCAGAGACCAGCTGCCACTTGCCATTTATGGCTTGAGAGCTGCTGAGCCTGCCTCGGGTGAATGCTGCTATTCCCCTGTGGCCCCAGGCCCTGGGTTCGAAAGGCAAGGGAGGAGAGGAACACACCTCCTCTCTCTTCCCAGCTTGTCAAGGAGCGCTTCCTTCATGCAGGTGAGGCCAGGCTGGGGCTTTTGACAAAACTCAGTTGAGGGAAGAGAGTGGTCCTCTTGCCACTGCAAACATGCTCCATGAACCTCAGCTGCTGCAGCCTCACCTGGGAGTCTGATAGCAATTCAGACTCTCAGACCTCACCTCAGTCCTCCCAAAACCTAACCAGCATTTTCACCAGATCCTCCAGTAATCCAGATGCATATTAAAGTTTGAGATGCGTGCATTTCAACCCAGAGGAACTTTCATCTACATGCCAGACAGCTACCATTTGCCTCTCCAGATCATTCTCCCCCTACCTCTTCCCCCATTCTTTGCCTGGGATGCTGACCTCTGTGGAGCTCATGCACAAGCCCTCTCAGGAGATCACAGGATGGAGAAAGGTGGAGCATGGCTATCCTCAGGCTAGTGGGAACCCTCTCCATTGCTACCTGCCTTCGGGCCCAACGAAGAAAGCCAGCCCCGTTTTGTCCAAGACCTACTGTGGTGTATTCAATTTCCTTCCCCAGGAACTGCCAGCTTTCATGTTTGATTAGTAAGATAACCACTCTTTTCAATCACTCTTATGGTTTCTTCTTCAGTCCCAACAGGGTGATAAAATGAAAACACAGTGGTCCAACATTTGCATGTTTCCAATACCCAGTTAGCCAGCCTCATGGAGCAGTCCATGACAGACACCAAGAGTGCTGTCCCAACAGATAACTGAAAGACATGGGTCCTCCCCCTTTGAGCAGTGTTTCCTCCAGCGGAAGGGCGATGTCTGAATACCCTTCAAGCTGCATATCCACCTTAGCCCCCAATCTGCTGTGCAGACACCTCAAACATGGATAGACCCATCTCCCCATGACAACACCACCATTTCTTAAATTGCAAAGGGCCTCCATCTCTTGCCACTGACATTCTCCAGTCAGGAGACAGAAGGCTCCTTCTAAACCATAGATCAGATCGCGTCACCTTTCAGCATAAAGACTTCCTGTGATTTTGGTTTGTACTGTAAACACAAAGCATGGTGTGGTAGGTCAGTCTTCCCAGAAAGCAGATCCTGAGATCGAGGTTAGTGTACAGAAGCTTACTGGGGAAGGCCTCTCAGGATCAACTCCTGAGGAGGACACAAAGGAAGGAGGATCAGACAGAAGAAACTGGGCTGTGATGTAATCACAACAGAGGCTTCAGCAGATCCCAGAGCCAGATGACCACATAGAGTCCTCCCTCAGAGTCCTCCCCCAGAGTCCTTCCTCAGGGAAGCACAGCGGGCCAAGCGTTTGTATCTCAACCATTCCACATGAACTGCCTTCAGGAAGACAGTGTGACTTTGGGTGACCTGGCTCTCTTTCGCCAAGGGAAATCCCTAGAAGGAATTCAGCTTTGAGCTGGCACCACCCACACTCTCAGCAGCTGGGGGACTGAGTGGCCTAGCCCCCTCAATGATGAGCTGGGAGCTGGATGTGGGTGGTACAGCCCAGTCTATCTATACACAATCAATAAAACTTCCAGGGTCTTGTCCTGCCTGCCTCTGTAACTTCATCTTCCCCGTTGGCTGCTTGGACTTTGCACGTGACATCATTCTGCCCAGACCATGGTTCCTGGATCTTTGCACAGCTGACTCCTTCAAATCCTACATCAGAGATCCCAACCACAACGACACCTTCTTTGAGCACCCTATTTAAAGTAGCTCTCATACCTTATCTGCTTGTGGCTACTGTGTCATATTGCTTATTCATTCCAAAGAATTATCACAAATGACATTTGCTTACCAGTTTAACTGTGGCTCAAACTTTTCTTGAGGGCAAGGACTTTGTTGTTCTTCTTTATCCCTTTTCCCCATGCCTAGAATAGTAACAGAAACATAAGAGGTGCAATGAAAGACTGAGTGAGCACTCTGTTCTAAATTGGAGCTGTTTTTATACTTTTGTGCCTTTAGAGACCTGGTCTCCTCTGACAGGAGTGCAACAGGGACAATGAGGGAGATCTGTTGGGGTCACTACATGACCCAAATGAGACAGAACGATAGCTTGCACTTAGCTGGCATTGGTAGAGTGGTGGGAAATGGTCGGGTTCTGGATATATTTTGAAGAAGGGGCTATCAAGATCTGTTCTCAGATTACATAAAGAATAAGCAAGAGGAGTCAAAGTTGACTTTCAGGTTTTTCACCCAAGCATGGAGGTGTCATTAACTGAGATGCATGAGATGCCTAATAGACATCCAAATGAAGATATTAAATTGCCCATGAAGTAAGTAAGAGCAAAACCTAGGATCTAAATTTAAAAAAGACTTCAGTGAGAATAGAAACTGCAGCAAATGATGAGATGCATCAATAAGAGGCTTTACAAAAAATGAAAAAACACGGTTTTCATACCACTGCATTCTCGGACAATATTCTTAAATTCTAGGTAATGCGGACTCTCATGCTACATGGTAGCTGCAGTTGGAAATCTCTCTGTAGGAAAAATTTTAAATGTCAACATTTAATAGTCATTATCTTTCATTCCTTTCTTTCTCTGCCTTTGTCTCTTTCCTCTCTCTCTTTTTCTCCTTCTTCCTCTCCACTTTCAATTCCTTGTGTCTCCTGTCAATTCCACAAGCTTGCCAATGGCCAATCCAGACATTCTCACTACTAATCAGTTAAGTAGTGATGACCTCTGGTGATGTATCCTAATTAAACACAAAATATATCTATCTAAGCTAATTTTTTTCCTACCAAATCAAATTTCCTGCTTTTAGAGTTTTGTGAAAATAATCAGCGGAAATATTTAGTATCAGCTTACATTTCTTTTGGGAAAGACTAGAAAGCAGAAGCAAATATTTCAAAAGATACAATTAATGTATAAAATTGTTCTGGCTCTTAAAAGACCAGAGGTCAATGTTTTCATCATGAAATAAGAAAATGCATATATTTGAAAGGGCAACTGCATTGTTCTTGCATATTTTCACTGAGAGGATAAAAAGAAAATGCATTACAACTTTTCTAAATCTCTTCAGCAATAAAAAAAAATCAGTTTCAAATAGTTGGTTTTTTGTTTTTGTCTTTTAAGATTTTATTTCTTTATTTGACAGAGAGAGAGAGAGATCACAAGTAGGCAGAGAGGCAGGCCAAGTGAGAGAGAGAGAGAGAGAGAGAGAGAGAGAGAGAGAGAGAGAAGAGGAAGCAGGCTCCCTGCCAAGCAGAGAGCCCGATGAGGGCCTCGATCAAAAGACCCTGAGATCATGACCTGAGCAGAAGGCAGAGGTTTTAACCCACTGAGCCACCTAGGTGCCCAGTTTCAAATATTTTTAATTAATAATGGATATACAACAAAGTTTCCATTTTTAAAATGATCTCATTGCTTACCAGTACCTATATTTGGTTTTAATCTTTTCCATTTGGAGCATTTCCTAATATGACAGGAAAGCATTAATTTCAATAAATTATAAAATGAATTATTACTGTACCTGATATGAAAACACCTTTATATTATTATCTAATGTCAAAAAAATAAAGTAGTGGGTCACAGTGTAATTGGCTGGATTTTATTTTCTTTATTTTTCTTTATTTTCTTTATTTTTTTTCTTTTTTAATGGTACGTAAGGTAATAGTGTGTAGCACAGTTGATGTTATCTTAACTTTGATGAGTTACAGTGCTATGAGCTTAAGTTTGTATGTGGTTGTATATAGGGAAAAGAGTATATATAATGCCACTTACATTAGTACCACAAATAGGTTAACAATTTAATATCAAGAATCTTAGATATATCTGTGAATTAAGTATATATTTTTTCCTTTGACAAGTATTTTTTAAGAACATATTTGTTATGCTGTTCCCACAATAGCCAAACTACAGAAAGAGCCCAGATGTCCATCAACAGAGGAATGGATAAAGAAGATGTGAGATACACACACAGACATATATACACACACACAATGGAATAATACTCAGCCAACAGAAAATGAAATCTTGCTATTTGCAACAATGTGGATAGAACTAGAGGGTATTATACTAAGTGAAATAAGTCATTCAGAGAAAGACAATTATCATGTGATCTCACTGTTGGCAGAATTTAAGAAACAAGGTCGAGGAACATAGGGAAAGAGAGGAAAAACTGAAATAAGATAATACCAGAGAAGGAGAGAAACCATAAGAGACTCTAAATATTAGGAAACAAACTGAGGGCTGCTGGGGTGGAGGGGAGTGAGGGGATAGGGTGCCTTGGTGATGGGCTTTGTATGTGTTGTGATGAGTGCTGCGTATTGTGTAAGGCTGATGAATCACAGACCTGTACCCCTGAAACAAATAATACATTACATGTTGATTAAAAAATAAAAATAAATAAAAATAATAAATAAACAAATGAATAAATAAGGGGAAAAAACGATGTATTTGTTAAAGACACACATCCACTGTGCTGAGTGCCAAGAATACCATAGTGAATAAGATATAATTATGCCTGCTTAGTTTAGTGGAGAATGTAAGCAATAAAATAAATAATTAAAATAAAGCACTATGAAGGTTATAATAGGAGAAATTAGGAGTACAACAGGAATTTGGAGCAACGTCGTTGGAGGAAGTGATATTTTCGCTTTAATCTAAGAAATACCCAGAGTTAGCCAGTGAATATCTGAAGTGTGTGTATGTCAGGATGTGGTAGGTGCTGAGATGTTCCTAATATCATATTTATTTATGATATATCAAGTCTCTTTTGGAAAATACTACAATCCTTTTTTGGAAGGAGAAGCAGAAAAAGCAAATGGTAGGCATTAAAGCTACCAACAATCAGTTCTGTCATCTGAGGTATCTACACATTTTCCTACAAATAAAAAGGCATAATCTATTCTGAGAAACTAACACCTCTCATAGAAAGGTTAACAAAGCAGCAAAAACAGACAGGTACAAAATAGGATATGTCAAACATTAGGTGCCACTTAATCCTTATTCCAGACTATACTCTGATATGCAGATTGAATTTTACCCTGCAGTTTGATGTAACATTGATGGCCATCGTCGATTTCACCTATTTTTATTTGGCCCAGGAGTGCCTGCGAGACTCAGTCAGTTAGGCACCCAATTCTTGGTTTTCGAGTCATGAGTTCAGGGTCCTGAGCTCAAGCCCTGCATCAGGCTCTGCGCTCAACAAAGAGTCTGCTCAAGATTCTTCTCTCCCCCTCTCTCTACCTTCCTCAGTTCAAATGTTCTCTCTCTAAATAAATACATAAATAAAACCTTTTGTAAAAGATATGAAATAGAATAAAACAAAAATAAAATTATTTGGCATAGGTGAATCTAAGTGAAAGGAAACATTTTAGAGTTTTTTTGTAATGAACACTGCCTTTTGACCAAGTGAGTTGGCCCACATATGTGATCTACTGGCCAAGCCTTGCCTGTTTTAGCTATTTAATCACACAAGGGATTCCCTGGAGACCCTACTCAGATGAGCCCAGAGAAAACAGAGAGAGAAGAGCAAGCCTGCCCTTGGCAAGCGTGGGGCGGATCAGTTGGCTCAGGCAGGTCTATGGGGCTTTCACGTTTCTCTGGACCAACTCCTGCACTTTCAGATTTCATCATTTTACCCTCATCTTCAGAGATGCCTTGTCAAATCCATGGGAAACTTTCAGAAGCTACTGAAAAAGTAAGAAGAAAAAAATTATAATAAACATGAACTGCATTCAATATTTTTTATTTATTATTCATTCTCATGTTCAAAGGGAAAGAAAATGGGTAAATCTAAGCCTTGATATAGATGTAGGAAAAAAGCATTCAGCATTTATGAGAAGCAAAATCATTTATGAGGGTTCTAGATGCATTACCTCATTGTGCATATAATATAAAGATTATTTTAACCAAACAATTTACTGATAATAAAACTAATAATCCAATCTGTCACTGACAAGTAGACCAATGATTTAAAAGGGCAAAGAGCTAATTAAAACTACAAAAAAAAAGAGCTTGCTAATGATTATTGGCAGGATCCATATGACTGGATTCTTTTTCCTGAAGTAGATATATATGGCTATGGAACAAAAATGCAGAGAGAAGAAATTAAGAGAGAGTACCACACATTTCTTCAGAATATAATCCCTCTCTTTTAATACAGGGAAAAAGTAAAGATAAAGTGGAGAAGGGAATCCAGCACAAAATTTGGACTCTCACTCAGTTAAAGGAATGTTTCCAGAGGATACGTTTTGTTGAGAGATGAAAAGATAAAGGAAAGAAATACAAGCTGTAACACAAAGTGGAATATGAGAAACAGAAATAAAACAGAAACAAATGAGACAAACATTGCTTAGTTCTCATGGACCAGGAGGTGTTAAGGTTGGTGAGAAAATGAGGATAGCTTACCTGGGTAGAAGTAAGGAGATAGAGAGGGAAGTAGGAGAAAAATAAGGGAGGGTACAAGTAAGGTTCTTGTAGAGAGATTAGTCAGAAACCGTCACCCAAGTGACAGTGGCTCAAGCCCTGAGATAAAAAGAAGGTACCTACTCTGTAAACCTCAGAGATAAACCTCAAACATAAATGTGAGGTTTCCTCATGGTGCCTCTGTGCAGATTTGCATTGCTGGGTCTCTATCAGCAATTGTAAATGTTGCCCAGATAGAGCCAACTGGAAGTATGACTTACCTTGCATAGTGATTTTGTACTTGTATGTTTATACAAATTTGGATTTGGGCTTTTGGGGTTTGGTTTTTTTGTTGTTTTTTTGTTTTGTTTTGTTTTTTGCTAACATTTCAATATTGGCATCATTCACATTTTCTAAAAAAAAATAATAATAACAAATCTCTAGAGTCTCTCAAAAAATTTGAAAATCTGGCAAGACTGGGATTATTTGCCCAACATGCCTAGTCAACACCAGCCACTTCATTTATTGTTATTGCCTGCTCCCATAGACATTTCAGTCTGTGACCTCATCTCCCCTTGTCACCAGCACCAAGCATTTTTCAGAAACCTATTCAGAGAGAGAAGGGGTCCCAAGAATACACAGATGAATTACTTCATGACTTCTTTGTGATTAGCACTATCTTATTATAGCAATTTTAAATCTGTCAAAATTTTTGTCTATTTTCCCACTAGATTAAAAACTCAACCAGGAAAAAAATAACTATTTTTTTAAAGATTTTATTCTTTTAAGTAATCTCTATACCCAACATGGGGCTTGAATTTATAACCCCAAGATCAAGAGTCACGTGCTCCACTGACAGAGCCAGCCAGGCACCTCAAGAGAAACAACTATTAAAAAAAAAAAAACAAAACAAGCAAACCTCAATGAAGGAGCCATCCATTATTTCCTTCCCAGCATTTAATATAATCAATGATTAAATGAATCTTGTAAACCACAGATAATCCCACAATAACCAAGCACTTAACAAAAGGCCAAGACACAACCCAGACCAACACCTATGGAAACTGATGAATCACTGAGATATAGTCCATGTGCTTTGTTGAAAACTAACTGATTCTGTTCCAGCCCACCTGATACACATTTGAAAACTAGAAAGGAAAATGTGAGTCTATCAATATGACAAAATACTTCTGAATCAAAAAGGAAACTCCAGGATAAGTGCAGCAGGAGAGCAAATAAGCTATTTATAGTAGAGTCAAATTTTGCTCACTGCAATATGAATGTTTGGTGTGGGGGAGGAGGGAGTTGGGGCAGCTGGAGAAAAGACATCTGTCTTTCATGTCGGTAGTGATCTGTTAGTCCTGCTGATTCAACAGAACAATTTGTTAATAAAAGATTTTTACAGAATTCTTAAAAAACCTCAGTCTTTCCAAGTCCAAAGCAAATACATTTGCCATCCATGCAGAGTGTGAACACCCCACTGCAGCTGTTTCCCTCGTCTCAAGCAGTTCTCTTCTCCTCCTCCTTCTTCTCAAGATGGTGTCTGGGCATCGCAGTGGTAAGGGGGCCTCTCTGGTTACAGGGCTCTCCCCTAAATCACCTGGGAATGGTAATGATTTGTCTGATCTGGTCCTGGTTTCTCTGAATTGCACCACATCCTACATCATGGCTAATCTTATAAGAGCTTCGGGTTATGGGAGTGTAGTTCCGTTCTGGTGCTAACCACCAGAGTTCAAGTCAGATTCTACACATTGAAGGACACAGTCCCCAACAAGATTGCCCTTGCTTCAGGTGCCAGTTATAGGTCCAAGGATCTCCAGACCACCACATGTCTGACCAACTGGCTACAGACCCTGGGGGTTTCCACAACCTCAATTCAGCTTCCATAATTTGCTAATATAATCTACAGAATTCAGAAAGTAACTTGCTTACAACAACAGTTTTATTTTAAAGGATGCAACTCAGGACCAGCCAGACACAGAGATACATAAGGTGAGGTCTGAAAGGATCCAAGAGCTTCTGTACTCTGTCTCCATAGAACCCACAGAGTGTGTCAATCTCCTGGCAAGTTAATATGGTCATCAACCAGAAAATGCCATCCAGCCTCATTGTCCAGAATTTTTATTGGGGTTTTATTTTGTAGGCCCAACTGATTGAATCATTGTCATACGATTTGAACTCGATATCCACTTGCCCCTATTCCCTCCCTACAGATCAGGAGGTTAGGCTGATGCAACGGGATTCAAAGCCTTAACATGACTGGTCATTCTAGAGTGGCTTATTTTCATCCTGAGTCATCTCTCTAGCATACCTATCTAGGGGCCCACAGGGATCACCTCATTAGCATAAACTATCAGCATCCACCATGAATAACAAAAATACTCCTATCACTTGGGAAATTCCAAGAGTTTAAAGATTCTATCCCAGGAACCAGGGACAAAGTCCAGATAATTTTCTACTGTACAACAGACAGGCCCCTGATATTGAAGGCCAGGTCACTGACATTAGTCCCATCTTAATGACCCTGCATTCCAGGGCTTCCCAGTCTAGACGGCAGGCTACTTCCAACTCCCCATGTCTCAGCACTTCTGAACCAACTCCCACCTGGGGATCTGAAACCCCTGGTTGCATTTCTGTGAATATCTACACATGAGATTTACCAAGGCTACATTCAGACACCTTTCCATTTGAAATGGAAACTCAGATCAATTAAAAAAAAAAAAAAGAGTGAAGACTTCTGAAAATGGTAAACATGTGGGCAAATAAAAAATAGTTACTTTTTTAGCTTCATCAAAAGATAAAAGACTAAAATCGAAAACGTATTTTGGGTTTTAGAATACATGTAGAAGAAAACATGTATGAAAACAGTAGCAAAACACAAAGAAAAGGTAAGTACATGATTATGAACTTGTTACATCAAGTGGAGGAATAGTATTTTAAAACAGGCCTTACATTAAATACACAGGCTGTGAACCACAGAGAGGTTAGTTACGATATGCTTTGAAGTAGAAAGCAATGATTTTCAAGGCAGAGAGATACAATCCATACTAGACAGTAGGCAGAACTTACCCTACTAATCTTTAAATTCTACCTCCCTTCCCACAACATCCACACCTACTTCCATCCAAGCTATAACAAACCACTGGCCTAGAACAGAAAAGTGCTAGACTCATTATGTCCACTTCTCCCACCCAAACTGTCTAATTTTAATGAAACTGGGTAATGTAATTCATTTGCATATTAAGAAACTTATTTTGTAAAAGGAACCCTTGAATATACCAAGGAGTGAATACCTTGGTCAAAGGGAATAGCCTATGAACAAGGGGAGATTTTCATACTGTATATAAAATATGTTTCACATTCTGTTGTATTTTTGCGTTTAAAATGTTTTAAAGAAACAAAAAAGGGACTCAATCGACACATGTTCCTCTTCTTGCTTTCAGGCAGGGATGTAGTTTCAAGAGGGACATAATTGGTTTAATGAGAGGGGAAAAAAGCACCATCTAGTCAGGCCCAGCTCAGTTGCCCCGAGACTGGAGACTCACATTCCAAGTCAAATTTTGATCCTTCAGGAGACTGGTGGATTAGTTGTGTCATGGGTCTTACTCATTCCCCAGACCCAGGGTGCCCCTACGGAACATTCTGTTCTCTGAATGGAATCAGCCCCTCCAAGTTCTACTGCACAATTTAGCACTCAATCCTACTCATACAACTCTAGTTTATGTTCCAGGAGTTTGTCAGTTGGTTGGAGTGTTGGGTTTCTTAGCACACATTTTCCCATAGACACTGTATTATAAATTTTGGTTAAATCCTCAAAACTGCCCACAAAAGTCTCTTAAAAGTTAATGTATTTGAAATATATACAAAAATTGTACCGTATTAACTATGCTTAACCAGCCTTTATAACCCTGTTTATAGGAGAAATGCATTTTGCACCAAGAGATGCCAGCATTGCCCTGGGCGAGGGGAGAGTTGGAGGCAGGAAGGAGAGCTGTGGACAGCAAGAACACCTGGGAGCTGTTCTGTCTACAGACATCAGGAGAGGCACCTAAGGTGGACATCTGTTGCCCTTGATATCTTTATTCTTTACCTGAAAATGATAGATTTTACCTTGGGAAACTACCCCTTTCCATTTCAATATATGTGGTGAAGGCAGGCTTACCCTCCAACCATGATTCCAGGGTGGATGACCCAGGCAGTCCTGGCTGCCATTAATGTTTCAGAGATGGCCACGCTCTGTCTTTCCTGTTCGTTCACAGACAACAAAAGGATGCATAACATGTCCTAAACACACTTGAATCCTCCAGCTGGCCCAGCCCAGTGCTGGGCACTAATGACATAGCCATGTCCAGACAAGGAAGAGAATGGGGCTGTTCTGAGCAATAGCCCCATGCTAGGCTTTCTACCTAGCTTTCAGGGTTCCACGCCTTTCTTGCATAATATGTGTGGTCAACTGGAAGAGTGTTCTTCCAGAAACCAGTTATGCTCCTGAAATGAACACCTGCTTGCTTTATTAACTTAAAAATGTTTGACTTTCAGGTTTTTTATATAAAAGGAAAAATATTTCATTTCCTTTAACTATCTTATGGTAGACATAGCTCATTTATCATAAGAAGTAATAAAATAATGCCTGGCCTACCTGCCTCAGGTCTAAACCCTCTCTTGAGAGTTTTAAAGGTTAAAAGAGGTCAATTTTGTGAGTAAACTTTGCAAAGCACTATACAAATATTAATATTGTTATTGTTATTCAAATTATTACTGTTATTGTTGTTATTATTGCCATCTTTTTTTTTCTCTTATCCTTGCAAAAGAATAACACATCTGAAAAACAGCTCAGGACTGATGAAGACCAGGTTTCCTGTAAGATATAGATTTCTCTATAATTTGAGATGAATGAAAAATTAAACCCTATTACACATATTACACACACATATTACCCACAAAGGAAACTTAAATATGATTATTTTTAGTATAAATAAAATAAGTGCTAATTTTCCCTCTAGGAAGATCATGAATTTTCTATAACTTGGCAATAAAACTCTTTAATAATAGGAATTTGCATTCATGTTATTGGGTAATAGCTATGCATTAGCCCGTGAAATTATTCATCTCTATTCTAAACGTTTTGTTTTGTTTTTGCTGAAATCTTTCTATTCTCTCAAATTGTTACCTCAAATTGTTATCACTTTGAAAAACTGGCTGTGTTTAGCTGGGCTTTGAGTTTGTTTGGCAGGAGCCCAGCTACAAAAAGCTTCATTTCCCTGGAACAAGTCTGTTCCTCATCATCTCAAATATATCCTTACTTAGGAACTATAGACACGTAGTTTCAAACACCCAGTCTGACGCATATAATGACCTTCCCCGTCTGAGAGCACAGTGAAAGCTAGTGGCAGGACAGGGAAGATAATCCTGTGACCCCTTGTCCCTGACTAGTGCCCTGGGCATCCTGTCTCATTATCTGGGAGAAAGGGCAGGAGACCATCTACCTTCCCATAAAGCACACGTCAGCCAATAAAGAGCCCAACCACTGGCCTGCACCTTGCTTTCAGTGAGGCTGTGTTTCCAAGAAAACATATGTGGTTCTTGAGCACCTAGGGAACCAGCATGGTCACACCACCAATGCTTTCCAGCCAAACATCTTGCTTTCATTTCATTTGTTTAAAACTCAAATCAATCAATCAATAAAAAGCTCCAAGTCTAGCACTCTACCGCAAGAAATATCTAAAAGAACTAAAGAAATCTAGATGTCATCTATCACACTGGAAAAGCACATGATAACACAGGACTAGGGCAATGCCCAGCAAAAGGTGACCAGGCTTGCACAAAACTCCAGGAAGGAGTTTTGTCAGCATGAAATGAATTCCATTTGTGAACTCAGCAGCGACGTTGGCTAGCACCAGTCTTCAGCTTCATCGTCCACTCTGGGACAGGGAATGTCTTAGTAATCTTGTAGTCAGTGGGAGGCAACACACCCAAATTCTCATTCTAGAGCTGCTCCTAATGAACCAAGAAATCTTGAGTAGATCATTCGGATCTGTGCTGAGGATAGTATCTGACACACGGTGGACACTTGTAGCTGAATACACATCTACCTTTCTGTTCCTAAGATTTCTCATCCGGAAAATTGTCTAATGGAGTAAATAAAGCTTCCATGCTTATGATGTATCCTATCATGCCATGCTTCATAGTTTAAAATTTTCTTGCATATATATTGTGTGACAAAATCTTCATGGTAACCATGGGACATAGGTAGAACAGGTGTCCTATTACTGTTATGTCATGGATGATGCAAGTATGGCTCAAGCAAGTTACCTAGTGCTCACATAGCTAGTAGCTTGTGTAGGTATTTAAAACCTCATAGAGTTGTGAAATAACTTACAAGATAATATATCTGAAATTACCCAGCACACAGTAAGGACCTCATAAAGAGTAGTTACATGGGGAGGTGAGAAAGCATTGTGATTAAATCATAGGTTTGAGTTTTTTATTTGGGTTCTATCACTCATCAATGTGTAAGGCTGGGCAAAGTTCCCAGGCTCGGTATCCTCACCTGTGGAGGAGCAGGAACAGGAACCACCGCTTCATAGAGTTATTGTGAAGACTACATGAAAACCCATGCATAAAGCACATAGCACATAACTGGAATTCTCCAGCACACTGCACTATCTCTCTAAGTGAAAAATGTGAAAATAAAACAAGATCATTTATATGATGATAGAAGGGGGGTCACAGTTGGACCAAAAAACATACTTTGGTTCCTAAAATAGTCCTAGAACAGTTTCAAAGTAACTGTAATATTATATTAGATGTATATTATCCATACAACATCTATATTAGAAAATGTAACAGGAGGCTAAGTAACAGAGTAATAAAGAAGTTAGAAAAACACAGGGTAACCAAACCAGGGAGCAGCAGAGAGGAGTTGAGAAGATGTTGACAAGGCATCAAAGGTTTCAAGGGATGGAGAGATTCATTCAGAGTGCTGAGGCCAAAAGGTCAAAAGCATGAGATCTCACCTATACCCTCCCCCTTTCTTTCTGGTCACCATCATATATTAGAAGTAACTTGAACATCTTCCCCCAGGAAATTCTCTTCAATAAAAAGCTCTTCTATCTCTTTCTCTTCTCAAAAAGCTCAGATCTATCTCCCACATTTCTATATAAGGGACTTAGAACAGTCTCTGCCTTCTAATCCAGCTTCTCAGTGGCAGTTGATGACTTTCATAGATTCTCTCCAGGTGGGACACTATAGCTTGGGGAGGTCATGGCCATTTTTAAAGAGCTACAGTTCTCCTAGTAGTGTTAAAAAGCTGATTTCTCCTCTCTGATATGAGGAATTTGAGAGGCAGGGTGGGGGTCATGGAGGGTAAGAGGGAAAAATGAAACAAGATGAGACAGGAGGGAGACAAGCCATACGAGAGTCTTAATCTCAGAAAACAAACTGAGGGTTGCTGGGGGGTGGGAGGGTGGTTGGATGATGGAAAAAATAAAAATTAATTTTAAAAAAAATATCTGATTTCTCCCTGGAGCCTTTCTGGGACCTTCAGAGACTATTCCCTATGAATTTAATGACAATCTATTTGGAGACCAGACCCTAGGCTTCTTTTTTGGGCCAGCTCTCAGTGTTCCAAGACTGTAAGATTAGCATTTCAATTTCAATAAAACCAATCCTCTTCTGTAATAAATTACAATATTGCAAAAGACGGCATTGATATATACCATACATATGTATAGATATACATAGATATGTATATGATTGTGTTTTGACATTGTACTCTCATATGTATTTCTAGAAAAAAAATAGAAGACAAATATAAAATATTAAACTGAAGCAACTGGTTGATACTCCTTGATCCAAAATGTGTTTAACAAATACTTTGGGTATAACACATCTCACAATTGGAAATTCAATGATGCCTGAGTTTTCCCAAAGTAAAAGCAGGAGGCTCATTCATAAGTAGACTTGCCAAAGGAGGTTTGTGGACACTGCCTGACCTAGGCAGTCAGCTCCACAACTTTAGGAGCTAAAGGGATCTGTGTTGTGACCCCCACAACACACCCACCCACCCTGGAGAAAAGGAAGTTGCCTAAGCAGATGCTGATGTACAAATTTCCATGTATCTCTGGACTCTGAATCTGCCTGCTTGACCACAACTGTCTGGGCAAGGGTAGAGCCTTCACCAAGATCAGCCAATGCCCAAAATGACTCCTAGCCTCTGACTGTGAACTAAAAATGGAAGTGGGCATTCCGCAGAGGAACTGAAAGGGTGAACACAACCAGGCTAACTCATGTTAATAAAACACCATAGAATAATCCATGAACCTTTGCTCCTGGCAGGGCAGTAGGACAGTGGTCCTTAGGTTTCCTGATCGCCACAAGACCCGACTGTTTCATGGTGTCCAGTCTTCCCAGGAAGGCTCCTTATTCTCTTTCTCCTGCACACAAGAGTCCAGAAGACTAAGATTACTTGTTTCCATGTGTCACCTTACCACTTGATCCTGTTCATCCCAAAGAGATCATCGTTAGCATGAGAACTCAGTCTCATTGGAACCTGTAATTAGAAAACCTTGATTATCTCAACACCTGCCCAAGAAACCCACCTAGACTGAGTGTCCCTGTCACTCCCATAAATGTTTACCCTGGACTGCCTTCTGTGGACAGTCAGCTGTCTCATCTGCAGAAGTCTTATCTCCCAAATCAATTATGAGGGTTTTGGGTTTGGGGTTTTTTTGTTTTTTTTTTAAGGGGGGGGGAGAATAATTCTGAATCTGGTATAAAGCTGACCAGCTGTCTCCAAAAGTGTTTGAGCTAAGACTGCAGCTTATCAGCCCTTTCTTCAGTGGGTAAGGAAACACTCTTTCTTTCAGAGATAAAATGACCAAAGCTTGTTATTGTTTCTTATCTCCTTTGCTTATCTCTCTCAATAAGCCTACATTCACGAACCCTTCGGACAATACCTTCAGTATGTTTAGGGGATCAGAAAGCTTCCGGATCTCCTTAGGGGTATACTGACCCAAGCCTGTTACCCCATGCTTTTTAGCTTTTTAAATCTTGTTATCTCTCTGCAAATCTACGCTTTTCTTATAGTTCTTAAACCTTAACCATCATCAGAAATACAGAAATACTGTATTTGATAATCTTGCTCCACCAACACCATTAATTTTTACCTCCAGGAACCCCAAGAGCTCCATGGAATTCCAAGGGCTCCATGGAATCTTTTCAAGCTTCCCAGAAAAGCAGATGAAATGAAAGGAGCAGAGTGGGTGAATCTGACATTTCAGCACTTTGTTCTGTTTTCCTCACTTGCCACAGTAAGACTGATTCTATAACCTGAAGCAAAAATGGAAATGTGTTTATACGTGAGATTTAACCTCATGACCAAAATAATCTCTCCACCTTTAGTCCCCCCCCACCCCGAATTGAGGTTTTGTGTCTAGGATTTCAAAAGCCCAGTACTCTGAGGTCAATCTTGGAAGCTTCATTGTGTACCCTTGTCTATCAGAAGTTGTACATCAGGTTCAGGGAGATGGGCAGAACAAATAAGACATATCTGATGTAGGAAAGATGTTAGGGTTCAAAGGCAAGGGCCAAGAAAGTGTTCTTGAAATATCTTTGGTGCAGATGGGTGGTTTTATTAAAGCACAGGGACAGGATCCATGGGCACAAAGAGCTGCAACGGGGCCATGAGGACCAGCCGGTTATATACTTTCAAATTGGGAGAGGGTTAAGGATAGCATAAGTCTCCCAAGTATTTGAGAAAGTAGGTTTCCAGGATCCTGAGAGGCTAGCTATTTGTCAGGAAAAGATCATTTATTACTGTTGAGTGAAAACTCAGTTTTCAGGTGTGGATCAGTGGGTCATTACTTGGGGGATGATTGCCAGCATGTATCTTGGAGGGGTAGAAATAAAGGAAGTTACCAAAGGAATTTTTTATATGTTAAAGAAGACATACAGGATCCTGGGGGTTGGGCTAAGATTGCCTTTTGCTCTTAACAAAGTATCAACATCAAGGCCCCTGAGTTCCTAGAGGAACATCACTCTGCTTGTTTCAAACACTTGTCAGTGGGCTGTAAATAGTAAGGAAATTTGATAAGTTTTCTTCTGTCTTGGTTTCCCACATCAGATCCACAAAATCAGCCTGGGAGAGAAGAGGTTCATAAAAACTCTGGAATTCTGTCCTAAAAAAGTCTGGTCAGTGGTTCCCAGTGGAGCAGGCAGGAAGCACCCTAAGGAGAAGGCAATGTGAGACCAAAGGTTGGATCTGGGGAGGGGGAGGGGTTTCACAGACCTCACAATGACCCTGAGGGAATCCAGGGCTCCCCAGTATTCAACATTCACAAGTCTGCTGAGCATGTCTTATCTTTACTTTGGGATATAAAACAACAGAGCCAACTCACGATTATATGTTAACTATTTGTTCACAATATCATTCCTTCATTCCATAAACAGTACATGTCAGGTACTTTCTAGAAAGAAATCTCTCCATGAAGAACACTGGGTAGAAATAGAGCATCCAAAACAGAAAATAAGTTGCTGAGTGCCTGGGTGGCTAAGATGTTTAAGCATCTGGCTTTGGCTCAGGTCATGATCTCAGGGTCATGGGATCAAGTCTTGCATCGGGGCTTCTAGCTCAGAAGGGTGCCTGCTTCTCCCTCTCCCACTGCCTCTCCCCCTGCTCATGCTCTCTCTCTCTGTATCTCTGTCTCAAATGAATAAATAAAATCTTTTAAAAAAATAAAAAATAAATATAAATAAAATAAGTTGCTGAAAAGTACAGACTACAGCTGGAAATGAGGCTGTATCTATTTTTTTTTCCTTAGAAATCACTCTGGCCATTGGTACTGTTTCAATCAATACTAAAAATTGATTGTGGATTAAGAAACGCTGAGTCCTAATTAAGGAAATGTTGGTGTATGTAGATAGATGCTTTATTAGGTTGATTTTGGTGTAAGATTATCTGTCGGTTACAAATTGGATTTAGAGATAGGTAAACTGCTGCACATCCATAAAATATTTCTGCCTGACTTCTTATTTCTGGCAAGGTAGGTGTCTGATTAGAGGCTTCTCTGAACTTGAAGGGGTGTTACAGCCTGGATATAGGTCCTCCCATCATTCCTATGTCCTGTCTGGATGACTGGCATTGACCAATAATATGCTGACCTTTTACGGTGCTAAATTCCTTGACAATTATCTTTGCTCCTCTCTTAATCTTACTCTCTTCCCTATTCTGTCTCTCCAACTTCCATACTTTTTTTAAATTAATTAATTTAGTTATTTTCAGTGTTCCAAGATTCATTGTTTATGCCCCACACCCAGTGCTCCATGCAATATGTGCCCTCAATACCCACCACCAGTCTCACCGATCCCTCTGTCCCCTCCCCTCCAAGACCCTCAGTTCATTTCTGAGTCCAAAGTCTGTTTTGTCTCCCTCCCCAATTTACCCTACTTCCCGTTTCCTATCCTTCTCCTACTATCCTCTATATTACTCCTTATGCACCACAAGTAAGTGAAACCATGTGATACTTGACTTTCTCTACTTGGCTTATTTTACTCAGCATAATCTCTTCCAATCCGGTCCATGTTGTTACAAAAGTTGGGTATTTGTCCTTTTGGATGGAAGCATAATATTTCATTGTATATATGTACCACATCTTCTTTATCCATTCTTCTATTGAAGGGCACCTTGGCTCTTTCCACAGTCTGGTGATTGTGGCCATTGCTGCAATAAACATTGGGGTACATAGGGCCCTTCTTTTCACTACATCTGTATCTTTGGGGTAAGTATCAAGTAGTGCAGAGTCTTATGGTAGCTCTATTTTTAATTTTTTGAGGACTCTCCACACTGTTTTCCAAAGTAGCTGCACCAACTTGCATCTCCACCAACAGTGTAAGAGGGTTCCCCTTTCTCCGCAGCCTCTCCAGCACTTGTTTCCTGTCTTGTTAATTTTGGCCATTCTGACTGGTGTAAGGTGGTATCTCAGTGTGGTTTTGATTTAAATTTCCCTGATAGCCAGTGATGATGAACATTTTTTCATGTCTGTTAGCCATTTGTATGTCTTCTATGGAGAAGTGCTTCTTCATGTCTCCTGCACATTTTTTGATGTGTTCATCTTCTTTTTGGATGTTGAGTTTGAGGAGTTATTTTTAGATCTTGGATATCAGCCCTTTGTCTGTAGTGTCATTTGCAAATATCTTCTCCCATTCCGTGGGTTGCCTCTTTGTTTTGTTATCTGTTTCCTTTACTGTGCAGAAGCTTTTTATTTTGATAAAGTCCCAGAAGTTCATTTTTGCTTTTGTTTCCTTTACCTTTGGAGACGTGTCTTGAAAGAAGTTGCTGTGGCCAGTGTCAAAGAGGTTACTGCCTATGTTCTCCTCTAGGATTTTGATAGATTCCTGCCTCACGTTGAGGTCTTTCATCCCTTTCTAGTTTATCTTTGTGTTGCCATAAGAGAATGGTCAAGTTTCATTCTTCTATACGTAGCTGTCCAATTTTCCCAGCACAATTTATTGAAGAGATTTTTTTTCCCCACTGGATATTTTTTCCTGCTTTGTTGAAGATGATTTGACCATAGATTTGTGGGTCCATATCTGGACTCTCTACTCTGTTCCATTGGTCTATGTGTCTGTTTTTGTGCCAGTACCATGCTGTCTTGGTGATCATAGCTTTGGAATAAAGCCTGAAATCAGGTAATGTGATGCTCCCAGCTTTGTCTCCAACCTCTATTCTGATTCTTACTCCATAATACACTTCTTGCATCTTTTCCTATAAATATCTGTGTTTCTCTTATATTTTCATTCTCTTAATATTTAACATTGTATGAAACCAGTTTAATCAAAAATCACAAGCCACATGTCAAATGCTTTAATACAGGGTTAGACCCTGACCTGAGTTTTGCTTTGGTTCCATAACCACCAAATATTACATTTGATGGGGAAGCAATTGCTGTTCTGTTTATATGTTCCTAACACCATCTCAATCCATTACTTCACTGAGATATTTTGCTCAATGTCTTCTTCCTTATACAACTGAATTCATCATGTCCAACAATGAGGCCCCTCACTCCAAAACCCAGGATAGTTCTGATGACCCCATCAACAACTCCAAGACTGAGTTCTCCTCCCTGTTGATTTATGGAGGTTTCGAGCAATCTGTACCAGCAGGAAAATAAAAATGCATTAAAGGGAAAGAAGACTGGGGCAATATTTGTTCCTCACTTATACTAGATTGAACCATAGGAAATTGCTGTTTTTATAGGTCAAAAGTGGTCAGACATCAACAATTTTATAGGACTTAGCCCATTGCACTCACAGTTGAACAAAATAAGTCACAAACTCCATCATGCACAATGATTATAAAAATGAAAGATGTCCTAAAAACTCAGTATGTACTACTAATTATACATTAAACAGTACGTGTATGGAAATGCTCTTTTAAGAGTTTATAGGCTTGAGGGGTTACCCCCAATGCCATCTATTTTTAAATACTGACAGAGCCCCTGCTCGGCATCTGAGGAAATGAAAGCACCACACCCAGGCAAGTGAGATTGATGGAAAAACATGTGAATGAAGGGCACTCTTCTTATTTTGCTCCACGATCCAAAGGGCTGATTCAAGAGGGTGCTTCATTGCGGTTGATAACTCATCCAAACATGAACCTCAGAGGGGGCACCACCCTCCCACAGGGTATGGGAGGAGGATCGGCCCAGAGAGACATGACTAATGTAAGGTCATCCAGGGGTCCACAGGCTGAACAAGTTGTGAACCTCAACCTTACCAATGTCTGGTCTTTGCTTCACCAGTAGCTGCATTTCCTCTTTTAAAGGCATGACCAAGGAACACAAAACCAGAGACCTTCCTTGTTCCAGCCAACCCATCTAGGGGAGAAATACAGAGGCTCCTTTCATCAGATCTGACTCCTGTTAGAAACTCAGGATTAGGTGGGCAATGTTACATCTCTCATTTTTTTCCTTCAAAAGTCATCTTCTTCTTATAGCCCTCTGAGTTTTCAATTTAAAAATCTCTATTAAATAACATACACATACAAGCATACACACATGGTATGGGGGCTTTATTTCAAGTAGAAGGATCAAGAAAAACCAAGGCCCAAATATCTGCAGTGAATTAAGAGTCTGGTCAAAAGACATTCCAATAAAATCAAACTGTATTTAGCATATCCAGGAAAAATACTACTGTAAGATTGTAACTTTAGAGCATCGTATCATTTGCTGTAGACTTTTGCCCCATAATATAGTTTTTAAATCAAAAAAATATTGAATTGCTTTTAAAAGAAATTCAGCTTAGGGGCACTTGAGTGTCTCAGTTGGTTAAGCACCCAACTCTGATTTCTGTTCAGGTCATGACCTCAGGGTCATGAGATCAGGTCCCACATTGAGCTGAACATTGGGCATGCAGCCATCTTACAATTCTCTATCTCCCTTTCCCTCTGTCCTCCCCTTCTCCATCTCAAAAAGAATAATAAATAAATAAATAAATAAATAAATAAAACAAAATTTAAGAAATAAAAGAAATTCAGCTTAAAAGATGGGTGTGAGGGGCGCCTGGGTGGCTCAGTTGGTTGGGTGACTGCCTTTGGCTCGGGTCATGATCCCGGACACCCGGGATCGAGTCCCACATCAGGCTCCCTGCTCGGCAGGAGGCCTACTTCTCCCTCTCTCACTCCCCCTGCTTGTGTTCCCTCTCTGGCTGTGTTACTCTCTGTCAAATAAAATCTTAAAAAAAAAAGATGGGTGTGAGATATATGAACACTACACATGCATATCTGGAAACACACACACATGCTTGCTTCCATAGCCATGGTTCCATTCTCATAAGCTTTCAAAACTATTTAGATATCTCATTGCAAGCCCAGTATAAAAGGAAAACAAATGGGAATATATAGGCATACCAAGTTAGCCCAATCTCCCATCTCTAAATAAACAGAAGAATAGTATACTTCATTGAAGCTCACAGGCTCTCAAACTTCATCTCAGACCCCAATTTCCACATTCATTTTTCCCACATTTTGACTAGAGTAAGAACCACACCCACCCTGCCTCTCCACACTCCAACCTTCATTTCACTTAATAAGCCCTTATTGCACACCAAGATGTAAAGCACAGGGCTAAATGCTGATGGAAACATAAAAGTGTCAAAGGCAGTCATCAGCTCCCAGGAGCTGATATCCTGTAGAGAGAAAAATCACAACACCCTCAGGTCTGTTTCACACACACTCCTCGATTTAACAGTTTTTACATGAAACACCAGATCCTGGCCAAATAGTTTCGAGAATTACAAATCTAAACAAAGGGGCACCTGGGTGGCTCAGGTCCTGGGATGGAGCCTTGCATTGGGCTCCCTGCTCAGAAGGAAGCCTGCTTCTCTCTCTCCCACTCCCCGCCTGCTTGTGTTCCCTCTCTCGCTGTCTCCCTCTCTGTCAAATACATAAGAATCTTTAAACAAAAAACAAAGGTAAATAATTTTCTTTTTTGTCAAATCAGAAACTTGAGTGGGCAAATGTGGATTATGAAGCTCCAAGGCAGGATACAAGACATTGTACCCCCTGGGCTATTTGGTCATGAGACAGTTTTTACATGCCTCGTCTGTCACCAATCACACTGAGGCAAACACTGGGCTAGGTGATTAATGACTTATTGTCTGTTCTACTCATTTGGAAAGTTTAGAGGACAGAGACCACGGAATGTTGGAGAAGGACTTCTAGGGGTGATTGAATTCAAATTGAATCCTGAGCTGAACTATAAAAAGAAGAAAAGAATTTGGATAAACACAGAAAAAAGAAAGGAAAGAAAAAAACGACAAGATACATTTTTTTGAAAGATTTTATTTATTTATTTGACAGAGAGAGAGATCACAAGTAGGCAGAGAGGCAGGCAGAGAGAGAGGAGGAAGCAGGCTCCCTGCTGAGCAGAGAGCCCAACATGGGCCTCGATCATGACCTGAGCCAAAGGCAGAGGTTTAACTCACTGAGCCACCCAGGCATCTGACAAGATGCATTTCAGATGAGAGAAGAAATGAATCCACCAAAAGCTTACAGCCAAATATGAGCACAGCACATCTAGAAGTCAGTAAGAGAGTAGTCTTACTGGAGAGAAGGACTCGTGTTGGGGAATGGCATCATAAAAATATAAAGGCTGAAGGTACTAATCTGTGGTTAGCTTTTCTAAATTTCCTAACAACTGGCAGGCATAACTGTGATCATTTTTCAGCTAAAGAGACAGACCTGGGGAGAGCAACAAACTTACCCAAGGTCTCAAAGCCATTAAATAGCCAAGCTGGGATTGAACCCAAGTAGTAAAAATGAATCGGATAGATAGGACTTTAAAAGCCAAAATGGAGAGGTTCTTGTTCTTATGTTAGAAACCATGGAGGTTTGCAAGTACTGGAGATTTCTCTGAAGATTGACGTGAAACTGGTATTTTAGGAAAAGAAGCTCAACAGTTTAAGGAGGAAGGAAACAGAATCTGTGATGGTATTGGGAGGTTGTTCCAGTGATTGGACATGAAGACACATGAAACTGGACAGGCATGGAGTCAAATGTGGGGTGGCTAGCAGCACTTGGTGATGGATTGAATGTCAGTGTTGAAGGGGAGGAAAGAATCCAAGATGGTTTTCCTACTCCTTTCTTGACTCTCTCCATCCTCAGTGAAGGTGTGAACAATGAGCTATTGGGATGGCTGAACAAAGTAGGAAAGATCTCACCAGTCAGGCATTTGACAGAGTTCTATGATACACAGCCTAGGGCTGGGTTATCAAAATGATCCACAAACACAGGTGCATGGATGTGTTCCCC
>PITA01009028.1:0-80562 GCA_004023965.1 Spilogale gracilis
GCGCCCCCTTTTGTGTCTTTTCTTTCTTTCTTTCCTTTTTTTTTTTTTTTTTTAAGATTTTATTTTTTTGACAGAGAGAAACATAGCCAGAGAGGGAACACAAGCCTGGGGAGTGAGAGAGGGAGAAGCAGGCTTCCATCCGAGCAGGCAACCCGATGCGGGGCTCCATCCGGGGTCTCCGGGATCATGACCTGAGCTGAAGGCAGTCGCTTAACCAACTGAGCCACCCAGGCGCCCCCCTTTCGTGTCTTTTCATGTAGGGGTGCTCTTCCACTTTTTTCTCCCTTGAAATTTCATTGAAGAAATTGTTCATGAACCCTGTGGAGTTTACCACAGTCTAAATTTTGTTGATACAAGAACAATGTCATTATTGAACATATCACCCATTGAGCAGTCTAATGAAGATGTCCAGATGGACAGTGTTTGAGATCATCAAACAGGTCAACAACAGTAAGCCAAATACAAGCTTATTATGGTGTAAGACACTTTTTAGTTTAAACTCTAGACAAAAGGAGCCTAAAGTAATGAGACGAAGGATCACCAAAACAAAGAATGATTCTGGAAGGCAGAGTTTGGGACCTAATTCTACCATTTACATGTTACAAGTGACCTTAGGCAAGTCACTTTGCTTTATCTCTCTGAGCCGCAATTTCAGCCACACAACAGTAGTATATATAATTTCTTAGTTCAGGACTTAAACGTAGTAAATGCCATCTAGTTATTATATTTTTATATGAACAGTAACAGACCTTAATAGCTGTGTAAGAACTAGGGAATTGCCATCAAGATGTCTCACGGTTTTGTTTTAGGATATTTCAGGCTGAAAAGCTAGATTGTAAACCATCACTGAATGTCAGAAAATAATTTCTAATCAGAAAACAAAAGTCTAACAAACCATTAAAATTAACTGAGAAATTCTTTCACAGAGTAAAATTTTCATATAGTTCCTTTTATCTGGACTCCCTCGAATAACACTATTACTCTCAAAATCTTACATGGCTTCTGAAGTCATCAACTTAGTTGCTTCTTTTTTTACAAACTGTACAAAGTTAATGTCTCAAAATGTCCCATTTATCCCATCTAGAAATGGAATTAATTCAATCAGCATCTATGCCTTTTATCTGTTATCCTACAATCTAATTTTTCATATGTGATATTAAATAGTAGTAAGTTCAGTTCTAGCATAAATCATATTTTAGGCTAAATTTACTTACATAAATGCTAATAAGAGATACAAATTTTGTCTAAAAGACAATATGAGATTCATTATAAGCATGTAGATTCAAATTGTCCACCTAAAAGCTTATCATATTAAGTAACTTTCTGTTCCTATAGATTTCTACCAAAAGAAATCCCCCAAAAAACCGAACCAAAAGAAAAAAGGGATCTTGACTCATGTGAAGTCTTTCTTTTTCTGAAGCTATGTTATGTTACATTTTGAAAAACACTTTAGTTAGAGAAGTTCTCTATTTTATCTTTCCAGAAACTTTTATGGCCCAAGACAGGAAGGATCAGGAGCCCTGTCTCCGTCCGTTCCCTCTTCTTTTCCCTTCTCACACACAAACACGCATACATATACACTCACACACAGTGTACTTAGGACAACTTTAGACAAGCTACTGGAAATGACATGAGCACATTTTCTGAATACCTTCAATGTCTAAGAGCGAGTTCCAGACCCTGACCCGCCCCTCTCCTTCTGGCAGAGGGAGGCAGTAACTTCTCCTCACTCAGCGTCAGCATGATTCTACTTCCAGTCCAGCATCTGATAACACTGAACCTGGCAATGAATTTGGGTGCCCTTCCTCCCCCGAAGAAGGGTCACTGATGTCTATAGCAAGAGAGGCAGGGTCGCCCAGTAGTGCAGAGCCTTACCGAGCTGTGTCTCAAGTTCCACTTTGTGACTTGGCCATATCACTTTTCTCGGAACCTCAGTTTTCTCATGATAGGTGTCTGTGAAGATTAATTGGCATTACTTCAGTAAGAAGCCTAGGCCTCGATGAAATCTCTGAATGCAGTAGCCATTTGGGTTGTCAATATGGACAGATGTATCATTTTGTCATTTGTGGGGTTTCTTTTTGTTTGTTTGTTTGGTCCTGCAAAGTAAACCAGCTTTTTTTTTTTTTTTAAGATTTTATTTATTTATTTGACAAAGAGAAACACAGCCAGAGAGGGAACACAAGCAGAGGGACTGAGAGAGGGAGAAGCAGGCTTCCCGCCAAGCAGGAAGCCCGATGTAGGGCCTGATCCCAGGTCTCCAGGATCATGACCCGAGCCGAAAGCAGTCGCCCAACCAACTGAGCCACCCAGGCACCCCTAAACCAGTTTTTTTAATACTCCCTCACCTTGGCCTATATTTATGTTCTAAGGGTGATGTCCTCCTGGAACAGTTTCTCTCCCTGGCTCTTGGGAAAGGCCACAGCGGGGCACCCCAAAGTCACGCACCCGTTCAGGTCAGGTGGGTGCTCTTACCTCATTAGCGCCAGGTGTGGGGCCGGCTGGCACAGAAGCAGAACACCCTGCCTATCCGAAGGGCGGCCCCTCCCAGCCCAGCTATTATGGCCAGGTAAGTAAAGCCAGGCTTTCTAAATTTCCATAAGAAGCTAGAATTATAGATTTTAATGTGAACTCCTTTGATTTTTTTATTTCTTTATTTTGAGAGAGAGAGAGAGAGAGAGCTTGAAGGCAGCTGGCTCAGTATGCAGCCCAACACCGGGCCTCAATCTCACGACCCTGAGATCATGACCTGAGCCGAAATCAAGAGTCAGACAACCTACGGAGCCGCCCAGGTGCCCCATTCATTTGATTTTTAAATCCTGGTTACTCAGGCGCCTGCGTGTGTCTGACTCTTGATCTCTCGTCCCAAGATGGAGTCTGGCTTCCTGCTCAGCGGGGAGTCTGCTTCTCCCTCTGCCCCTCCCCACTGCTTGTTCTCTTTCTCTCTCTCTCAAATAAATCAATAAAATCTTAAAAAAAAAAACACTGGCTATTAATTTCAGCTAAAAAACAAATAAACAAACAACCACAGCAAGCACACTGCAGGAGACAACCAAAACTTCTTCCAACCACACGTTAGTTACCTCTGGCCTAAATTCAGGAAGGTGGTTCGAATGGGTATTCCTGAAGGGCACAGAAAGGACAGGAGTCGTGAAAGGAGAAGAGATCATCTCCAAGTGGGAAGGAGAGCACTGAAGGACAGTGTGCTTGTTCCACTCCTTAGCAGAGCCTCAGGAAGGACAGAAGTGGGACAGAAGGCTAGTCTCTAGCCCTGTGGGATTTCCATGGAATGGAGACCATAGGCCCTCACTGCTCACCCTTGCCACAAGTTTTTATGTCCCTAATTTGACACAGAATCTGCAGACTCACTAGGTAAGTCGAGAGAGCCCCTGAGGCTTGGATGATGGACCACTTGTCAGTGACTGGGAAGCACAAAGGTGTCACAAGCCCTCCCCAAATGTCTGCTTCATGTAAGAATCCAAATACGTTTGCACCACATTCTGTGTGTGCAGTGGGGAACCGCAGGAATGACTGGCACTGGCACTGGCTTTCTGGCTGACAGGAGAAGCTGTCCTCTGAGGAAGAGCAACATTTCTTGTTCTCCCTTCTTTGTGGAGCAAGCTTCCTGGGGTTCCTTTAGGTTGGGATGGGGTTTGAGGTACTGGGTCATGGTGTGTGTCCCAGTGGCTCTCTCTCTGAGGCAAGGCACAGAGCAGAGGGTGTGAGATGGCCTCCTACTCCACAGAGAACAGACGGGGCTAGAGATGCTTTCCCAATGGTGGGTAAGGGCTGCAGACCAACTGAAAGGCTGCTGAGGTTTGCCTCGGAAGGAGGAGGCCATTAGTCAAGCAACTGCATTGACTAGAAGCAGCAGCCTTTTGAGAGGACTTCATTTGATTGTATTATTTTTTTTTATTTTTTAAGTAGGCGCCAGGCCCTGCATGGAACCCAGCACAGGGCTTGAACTCATGAGGTTCAGACACTCAACCAACTGAGCCACCCAGGCTCCCTGAGAAGACTTCATTTTATTTTATTTATTTTTTTTTTTAAGATTTTATTTGTTTGACAGAAACACAGCCAGAGAGGGAACACAAGCAGGGGGAGTGAGAGAGGGAGAAGCAGACTTCCCGCCGAGCAGGGAGCCCGATGTGGGGCTCGATCCCGGGTCTCCGGGATCATGACATGAGCCGAAGGCAGTCGCTTAACCAACTGAGCCACACAGGCGCCCCGAGAAGACTTCGTTTTAGGGGTAAAGGATGCAACAGATGTTCTATGCTGGGATGAAAGGCCTACCATCGTTCATGGCATCATTGAGAGACACTCTGTGTCATTATGGGACTTTGATTCACCTATTACATAATGTCTCCTGTGTGTCAGTTTCTTTCCCCTCTAAAAAGCTTCCTTTTGAAACCTGGAAGCAAATGGTGGAGGAAGATATCCTACTCAGCTGTCTGGAGGAGACATTCCCCGAACTTCTGGGGGTTTGGGCCCACAGAAGTGTGACCCCACCAAAGCGTAACACAGTCTTCTGTACTATAGGTATCTCTGGTGCAAGGGTTTTCGTTCACGATATTACGAGTACACCCAAAAGGTGGAAACCTATCTCCTGCTTTTCTGTTATGCCCACCATCAACAACCAGACGTTACAGCAACAGACGATCGTGGCCCATCTCCCCCCACAACCCCCCAACAAGTAAATTCAGAGAAAGGTTCTAAACATATGGCCTGGATTGAGAGAAGACAGAAGGCTCCCTCAACTTCTCACCCACATCCCTGAGCGATAGCACAAGCAGCGCCCACACCCAGCAGCTAGCACGCTTAGTCACCTTATTTCCCAAGTGGTGGAGCTAAACCAATATCCCTTGGCAGTTGCATAAATCACTAAACTGCCCTTCCTAAATTACTGTGTTCTCACTGCAGACATAGAGTTTTTCATTTGCAAAAATGTGTCCACTTGAGGCAGAGTCTAGCAAGTGTAACAGGTAGCAAGATGCTGGAGTTAGTCGCCTTGCAGTTGTCACCCATGACTCAAAGGATGACAAAGAGGTGCCATGTCTCCTTCATTCTGAAGAGCACCCAAGACAATTAAGGCCCAGATACCACTCCCAGACTTTGAGGCGGTGACAGCACAGTTCAACACAACCATCTGCTTAGTGGCCAACTAACACTATATTCAAACATATACTTGGCCAGGGCTGAGGAGTGGTTAGTGATGAGCCTGAGGGCCTTCCCACTCTAGAGGGTGAAAGTTCTCCCACTCCTCAGCCCTGGCCAAGTACAAAGGACTGAGTCAACAGGAATCTCTCACAAATCTCTCATGGGCTTGCTCATTAGTAGTTCACTGTAGCTACTTAAGTAGGAGAAAGAGAGAAAGAGAAAGAGGCTGTGAGTCTGTGTGTGTGTGTGAGTGAAAGAGATAATCAGCCTACATCATATTTTGTTGTATCAGAAATGTGTGAGATTCCCATGGATGAAAAGAATATGGTGGTAGGTCCTGTCCACTGGGCCATTCTGGTGTCTTCGAAGCCAAGTCACCAGGTGGGGAGGCTGCAGCCTTGAGAAGCTATGGGGTAAACTCCAAGATAGGAACAGATCTGGTTCCAGAAGCATTGAGCAGGAAGAATAAAAAATGACTGAGGGAGGGCAGCTCTTTGGGAACATAACACACTGTCCTAGGAAGCTCCCCATGCCACCCCCACCCACATTGTCATTGCTATACTTCTAGTGCCTGGAAGAGTGTCTTGAGTAGATTTGTAGCAGAGGCTCAAAAAAATTCTCATTAAATAAATTAAGCCAAACTTACAACGATGTTAGAATTGTATCTGCACCACTGATAGATAGTAATAGAGATATAAGTCTTACATGGATAAAGGACAAAGGTGAATACAAAATTTGGCACAGATTAAGAAACGTAGCTACGAGACTATCTTGTTCTGATAGATTGTACCAGCCATTCTCTGATGCATTAGGAAACGCGATCTCAGAAACTTTCTACCAAAATGAGAAGTGGTTTATTGGACAGAAGAGAAAAGAAAGACTCATGGCGATACTCCGGAAAAAACTTGAGATTTACGATGCTCTATAAGCAGGTGATTTTACATAGATATCAGGGACCAGAGTGAGTAGGTTAACCTTGAAAAATACAGTTATTATGCAAGTGCCAAGAAGAGAAAGAGGAAAAACTGAAGGAAAGAGGAGAAAAAATGAAACTTGTATATTTCATTAGCATTCTCATTGACAGTGCCAGAAGAAGCTGATAAACAAAGAAGACTGCTTCATCAGGGAGTGAGAAGAATACTTAAAATGAATCTAGATGTTATATTACTTGTTGGTCATTCTTTTCTTATTGGGAATTTTAACACTATTTTGATACACTGCATCCCAAATCCTTGTTTAAATTAACAACTCACTAGGTTAATAGCACAAGTACCAAGAAAGTTTAATCTATTAATTAAGTTCCATGAGACAGGAACCTTGTTTGTTCAACTCTCTATCCCCGGGATACAGAAGAGTAGACAGCACACAATAGGCATTCAAGGGGCGCCTGGGTGGCTCAGTTGGTTGGGCGACTGCCTTCAGCTCAGGTCATGATCCTGGAGATCCGGGATCGAGCCCCGCATCGGGCTCCCTGCTCAGCGGGAGGCCTGCTTCTCCCTCTCTCGCTCCCCCTGCTTGTGTTCCCTCTCTGGCTGTGTTTCTCTCTGTCAAAGAAATGGATGGAATCTTTAAAAAAAAAAAGAAAAGAAAAGAATAATTCTTTAAAAAAAAAAAAATAGGCATTCAATAATTATTTGTTGCACAAATGGACAAAACTATGATGGATTTTAGCCAGTAGATGGACTTGAAACTTGGCACATGATATATTTGACTAATATCCTCTATTGTAAAGTAAAATATAAGAATATTAAACATTTTCTTGGAATATTCATTTCTTCAAAATAAAATGTATTATTTTTTGGATTTCTCTGGTGGCTTTCTAACTTGACCAGACTCTGAAGCTTCATTTTTTTAAATATAGAAATCAAAAGTTTTCAATGACTTTCCCCTGTTTAGTAATTGAACCAAACAAAACCATAGGCCCCAGGGGCTAGCCCGATTCCCGGGGGCTTCTTTAAATTTCAAATATCCAAATTCACATTGCTATCTATCTTGGAAAATATTTCCACTGAACTTAATCAGAAAGCTTGACTAAATTTATCATATACCTACATTCTGCCAAAATCACTAGTGATTTTTTTTAATTAAAGTAAGCTTTTATATTTTAGGAAAAGTGATCCGGTTTTCCACTTCCCTTCTATTTAAAAAGCATTAAATGGTATAACAAATGCATCGCAATGGACCTAATTATCATCCGATCCAAATAGTTAACCACTTCTGAGACCAGAGCCTAGGGAACACTCATCTTACACACACAGGCTGGGGTTTCTTTTCTTCTTGTCCTTTCCCTGAAGCGTTTCTGCCTAGATCAATTAACCTTCTCCCAACCCAGGCTGGTTCTCATGAGTATGGGTGCCTCATGTTATCGTTTTGATATGAAAAGGTAAAACTTCATAGAAGTTCCTCGATGCATTCACTTCAAATACATTTAAAACAAGCAACGAGGGGTGCCTGGGTGGCTCAGTTGGTTAAGCGACTGCCTTTGGCTCAGGTCACGATCCTGGAGACCAGGGATCGAGCCCCACATCGGGCTCCCTGCTCGGCGGGAAGCCTGCTTCTCCCTCTCTCACTCCCGCTGCTTGTGTTCCCTCTCTGGCTGTGTTTTTTCTGTGTCAAATAAATAAAATCTTAAAAAAAAACAAGCAACATGCTTCAATCTGATACTGGGAGACAAAATTATTCTATACATTTTTGTCCCTCAGTCATCTCAGATTAACGTTAGCTCTTTCCAAAGATAATAACATATCCATACGTGTTATTCACTCTGGTTAAAATTTCATTCATTGAGATATTTTGTTTACAGGCCCTACCCCTGAAAGTCTTTCTGTATTAAAATGTTTTCGATTTTTGAAACTAGAACGCCTGAATAGGTTCAGGTTAGCTGTTTGGACCCTATCAGATACACTTTTCCATTTTAAAGTTTCAAACATGAACTTCGACACACAAACCAAAAAAGAAAAAAAAAGTTAATTTAATACATTTCCCCTTAATGTAAGAGCTTTCTCTTTCAGCGTCGCTTTCTTTTTCCTTCTTTCTTGTGTCAGCAAAATAGAAATCAATTTAAGTCTAGAGGGTCAATATCCAGCCAGCCTGAATACTTTATTTCCTCTGTGGCCACATGCTATTATGATCTGTAGGAATGTATGAATCTGGCGAATTAAATATGAGTAAATAATGGAGGATGAATAGCAAAGTGCCTATACACCTAGAGTCTGCAGCATAGATACTACTGAGTTTAAAGGCGAAAAAAAGTGGAAACCTCAAAACAAGCATCTTTAAAGGGCAGATTTCCTATCAAAAGGGAGCGTAGCATTTCCACAATGATTATGTCACCTAGGTAATCTTCAAAAACACACATTTTCAATGCAGTTATATTTCATCTGGAAAAGAATCCTGTAGATTACCTGGCATCTGGGTTTGGGTTATTGATGTTTGGTTTTTGGCTTTTTTGTTAGCTTTTTTTAAATCACCCGTCCTTTCCACAAAATTAAAGATACTGCTCTCTTAGACAAGCAATTTATGAAACAAAAATATGAATATGAAATAATTTCACCAAAGAAGGGAAAAGGTGAGGTTTTTTTGTTGACCTGCTTTTATTTTTAGTTTTGTTATTTTAAAATATTTCAATAAATTTAAAAGAATGAATGAATTATTGGAAAAGACATCCCTTTTTAAAAAGGATTATTTTTGTGATACTATAAATGGTTATTGAATCTCTCTTCAATGTAATTCTTCAACTTGATGAATTATTCACAAAGAAATGTATCTTAATCACTTAGCACCAATATTTTAAGATTAGATCTCAAGGACATTATAGGTAAAACATAGTTTAAGCACAAATCCTATTATTGAGATTTGCTTCCCAATCATTGGCATTTGTGATTGCTAAAAGCCCTCATCTCTTCTAACAAACCGTATTATTATGCTGTATTTAATGGAAACTTTTAGTATTAATATTTAAGATGCTAGTTAAGGGGATTAACTTAAATCGATAGAGACCAAAGCAGCTTCTCTTTCCCTATTCATTCTAATCTATAAAGTAAAACTCAGTTGACACTAGAATCATGAACCTCTATTTTGAGAAATTTTTCAATATTACAAATATTGTATCAGTATTAGTGGGCGTTCAGCTGCAAGGAATAGAAAAGCTTCCCGCCACTGGTTACAGACTGAGGGAATGGTTGAAACTAGGGCTTTAGCGCAGGAGATGTATCAGGATGGGGTATAGTCGCTATGAGTTCTTCATCTGTCCCTGCCTTCACCGGGGAAAGCCTGGAACAGTCCCGTACTTCACAGCTGTGCAAAACGGCTTTCAGAGAAAGAACTTGTCTCTTCTAGGGACTTTCTCCTAACAGTAAGGAAATTTCTTTCCAACCAGCTCAAGTCCGTTGGCTCATGTTCGCTGTTGCTCATTCCTGAACAATCCCAGCGCAGGGGGAATGTCACAGCTGACTTGCCCGGGGTCCTATTCCTCCTAAACTAGTCACTGTTCCAAGTGTTGGAGATTACTATTATTTCTTTTTACTATTTAGTATTTACTAGATTACTATTGCTATGATTTTTTTAAAAACAATTTTTTACTATGTCCCATTAGCCACTGCACAGTTCATTACTAGTTTTTGATGTAGTGTTCAATGATTCATTAGTTAAGTAGAACACCCTTGTAAGTCAACCAGGCCTAGCTCTGAGGCTGGAGATGAAGCCACCTTGTCCTGAAGCACGTGGGTTTTGGAGACGCAACAGAAAGGACACTAAGGAAGGGTGAAGGGAGAATGCTAACAGTGTTTAGCAGAAGACAGCAACGCTTTTTTTTAATAGATAATGTTGATCTAATAAAAGGCAGCGGAGTACTACAGCACAGTAATTTTCAAAGTGTGTGTGGGGGAATATCAGAAGCAACTAGAAAGAATTTCATCTGAATAAAATCACTCCCCTTTCTGATTTGCATCTGTATGAGGCTCTCTCGTCTGCCTCGTGGAAAATCAGTTACACTTTGGAACCATGTTGGATCTGCGGAACAACAGGGGTTCAAAAGATTGAGAACTGTTGCCACGGAAAAAGCTTTATGATGCGGGGGTGGGGGTGATAAACGGTCCATAAAAAATAAAATAATGCAATCTGGTTATTGGTATTCTATCTTGCTGCTTGCCTCTTTACACTTGGCTTTTGCTTTCACAAATCCTGTGGTAAAAGCTATGATAGTATTTTCATCTCTTTGAGGAAGAAAGGAGTTCACCTAACCTAGTGCTAAGACAGTCAGCCAAGCTCCTGTGGTTTTTTTTGACCCTGTATCTCTTCTAAAACCGTGTCTCTTGGTAGAAAACACAATCATAAAAGGAGCTACTTTCTGAGCAACCTGATTCCTAAAATTAGTGTTAGATCAGAAATCCAGTAGGGAAGCGAGGAACAAAACCACAAATCATAAAACAAAAGTGTGGTGAAGAGACAGAAAAAGCTTGGAAAAGAACGATGAACTGACTATAGGCTGGAATTTCCCGGAAGTTTTCAGATCCAAGTCAGAAACGTTTTGTCTACACATCTCTGCTTTCAGCTTCTGTAATGAGCTGCTCCTTTAGCAAGATGAGGGCCTTACTGCTATCAACTCCAGAACCGAAGTAAAAGGAAGAAGATCCAGAGGGGGAACCCGTGATTATTTTGGATCCTGCCTATGGTAGTTTTCAGGAGAACAGCTGGGGAAGATGGCTGTGCCCCACCATCTCCGTGACTCGGGAGGGGAGCAGGACCCTGAAAACCAGCAATGACCACAATGGTTTGGGTTGAATCTAGAAGTGCTTTTGTTCTAAGGGAGCGTCCCCTCGTGGACAACTCAAAAACCGGAAGACCAGTATTTCTGCTTATCTAACATGTGAGAACAGCATCTCTAATATTTTTGATCCTTTGTAAACCACTTCCTGATCTTTCCATTATGTCTATCGTGAGCACCATCATTAATATTTTTCTTTCAACTGAGTCACTGTTTTTAGGTTAAAGACTTCATATTATATTAAAAAAACGAATTTAATGAGAAAACAGTCGCCACAAATGAAATAGTGGTGACCTCATGAATCCAGTGAAAACTAACATGCAATAAAAATAGGATTTAGTTAGGGATGGACGCTGTGGCTTGCCAAAGGCTCTTGAGCCTGAGGCCTGATGTCTGTTTGTTTAGGAAAAGGGAGCTGGGTGCAGGAAGCAACGGATAGGGCAGACTTAGCAAGTGTTAAAAACATTACCAACAAATTCAGACTGCCAGATGACTTCCTCAGAACCTCAAAGGAATTCAGTCACTTTCACTATGTGACTCAATGTTGTTTATACCACCTATCTTCCTGTCCAGTGGGGGACACCCTCTCTCCTGCAAACACTGCTGGAGGAAGCCGCCCTCTTGGAAGGGGTAGGGAGACTATCCCCATGCCACCTGTAGACCAACCTAAGGAGGTATTAGCAGCTGAGACCTCACCATAAAATCCTATATACTCTGTAACTGAAAGATAGATTGGCTAGGGATGCTCTCGAATCTTGTCAACATTCCTGTTACTCCCTGTTATGTGCCCTCACCCAGCCCACCTCCAAATTCATATGTTGGAAGCCCTCACCCCCAGTATTTCAGATTGTGACTATACTTGGAGATAGGGCTTATGAAGGGTAATTAAGTTAAAACGAGGACATTACGGTGGGCCCTACTCCAGTATAACTAGTGTCCATGTAAGAAGAGAAAATGGGGACCCACACTGAACCAGACACACAGGCGCATGAGATGGAAGACCGCGTGAAGACGTAGAGAGACAACAGCCACTTACCAGCCAGGAGAGGCCTCGGAAGAAACAGACCTTGATCTTGGACTTCCAGCCCCAGGTACTGTGAGAAAAGAAACTCCTTATGTTCAGGCCTTCTAGTCTGTGGTACTTTGGTCCGGTAGTCCTAGTACACGAAGGCATCCTCCAAGGGGTGCGAAGTTTGAAAGAGATTTCATGCAATTGCTGTGGCTTGTTTCCTGGAATATTACAAAGACAGGGATTTGTGGGGGCCATTTGGATTTGGCTCTCTGGGTGGTAATGGGTATTTTGGGCTACTAGTCAGTATTTTGGGCTACATGCACAAGATAACTATTCAAGCCAAGTGATTAAAAGCAATCCTGCAGGGGCGCCTGAGTGGCTCAGGTTAAGCTCAGGTCACAATCTCATGGTCCCCGGATAGAGCCCCGTATCCAGCTCCCTGCTCAGCGGGGAGTCTGCTTCTCCCTCTCTCTCTCCTCTTCCTCCCCACTTGTGATCACCTTCTCTGTCTCTCTCAAATAAATCACAAAAACTTTTTAAAAAAAATCCTGAAATCCTGACAGCCAAAACATGTTTGGAAATTCTCACAACATTGTAATGTGATAGTTGTCAGAATCAGTCTACTCTTTTTATTTTAGAATTTTGGTGTTCAGATCCAGTCAGAATATTTTATTTATAATTAATTCATAATTCAACATATAGACGATTGCATAGATTTATTGAAAATAGTCTATTATAGCATAGAAGGTATTTCAATGTTTTTATGACTATTTTGTATTTAATGGAGCATTCCATATCTTTATCCATTATGAAATGTCCATAAAGGATAATGACATTCATGCAAATAATTACAAAAAGTTCAGATTATAACTGATTTATATGTGTCTAAACGAAACCCTTCTGTAACAAAAGAGAGGCAAGCAGTAAATGTCTTGGAATCGGCTGTTATTTAGAAGCAAGTGTGGGCGTGTGGGTGTCTATTTCAGGAACATAAGACACTCTTGGATCCTCTGAATATAAAGGGTTGTACTTGTAAAGGGAGGCTAACAATACTCAAAGTTCCAGTTTACCTTTAGAGATATGTCTAATGACAGCCTTTCATGCAGGAACAAATCACTGATGGTCAACTGGCCATTTGGAGTGTTGTTTTGCAGAAACAATAAAGGTTTTTAATCATGTGTTCTTACCTGGGACTCAAACTGTTACAAAATGCTGTGTTTACATTGTTGATTATTTCTCATTGCTGGGACCAAAATTAATTTCCCACCATGGTAGGGAAAGCAGACAGACGTGCACACAGGCACGCGCGTGCACACACACACACACACATACTTAACACAAAATACACAGTGGCCTATTTTTCAGGACACTCACTGTAGTCTCTGAAAATTATTAAATGTGGCTTTATTCAATTTTTTTATTCTTTATGTATTTATTTGAAAGAGAGCGTGAGAGGGGAGAAGGTCAGAGGGAGCATGCTCCTGGTGGAGCTGGGAGCCAGATGTGGGACTCGATCCTGGGATTCCAAGATCATGATCCGAGCCAAAGGCAGTGGCTTAACCAACTGAGCCACCCAGGCGCCCCTATTCAATTCTTTTGAGATCAACCCTGTCTCACAGAATTTTTTGATAGAGTTTATAAGATTCTTCAAGGGGCGCCTGGGTGGCTCAGTTGGTTGGGAGACTGCCTTCGGCTCAGGTCATGATCCCGGAGACCAAGATCGAGTCCCACATCGGGATCCCTGCTCGGCGGGAAGCCTGCTTCTCCCTCTCTCACTCCCCTTGCTTGTGTTCCCTCTCTGGCTGTGTTTCTCTCTGTCAAGTAAATAAAATATTAAAAAAAGATATTCTTCAAAGCACAATTATAAGTAAACTGTGTCACACAACCATAGATGCCGTAGCTCATTGACCAGAGCTTTGCAAAGCAATCTACAAAGAAATATTGTTTTATTTGTCATAAGGGAATACAAGAATGGGCAAAATAAATCCCCACCCACAGGAAGTTGTCAATCTATTTAGGAAATAAGACATCCTTATAAAAACCAGCAGTGATGCTGTGAACAAGACAGGATTTTGTACACACACATTTTGCATTTTACTCTGATTTTATACAGGTGTTTGCCCCCCATCCTGTCTCTAAATGACAGAGTTGAAGAAAATTGCACTTTCATATTTCATCTTGCATTACTTGTGGCTTTCCCACGGGAATGATCAAGGATCCTTCTTTTTTTTTTTTTTTTTTTTTTTTTTTCAAATATTTTATTTATTTATTTGACAGAGAGAAACACAGCCAGAGAAGGAACACAAGCAGGGGGAGTGAGAGAGGGAGAAGCAGGCTTCCCGCCAAGCAGGGAGCCCGATGCGGGGCTCGATCCCAGGTCTCCGGGATCATGACCTGAGCCGAAGGCAGTCGCTTAACCAACTGAGCCACCCAGGCGCCCCCCTTTTTTTTTTTTAAGATTGTATTTATTTGGGGCACCTGGGTGGCTTTGTTGATTGACTACTGCCTTCGGCTCGGGTCATGATCCCGGAGACCTGGGATCCAGTCCCACATCGGGCTCCCTGCTCGGCAGGAGGCCTGCTTCTCCCTCTCTTACTCTCCCTGCTTGTGTTCCCCCTCTGGCTGTATTTCTCTCTGTCAAATAAATAAAATCATGATCTGAGCTGAAGGCAGACGCTTAACTGCACCACCCGGGTGCCCCAAGGATCCTTCTTTGAACGTGTATTGTTTCAAAGCCATACCATTGAGTGAAGAGCTCATTCTTTTCACTGAAAGGAGTGAAAACAGAGTCAGATTAGGTAAAATGCTTCTGCTTTCCTTGAGATATGGTCTAAGAAATTTTCCTATAGATCTGTTTCCCGATGACCTAGAATTTAAACCTGTCTCTACTCACTGTTCCTGTGTAAGAAATCTGCATACATTGTATTGTATTCTTCTATTTTTTGACTCTCATCTGCAAGCCTGGAAGGGTGGTTTTTAAGGCTTAGGGAGAATAAGAAACCCTTTTGTCCGCCTCTACATTGCGTTCTTTAGAGCACCTGGCATGGCGCAGAACTCCGAGGCTGAGCTGAGCAGATGTCTGAACTGACCGTTTTTGTCAGGAAACAGTGGAAGAGCCCTCGTTTTGGGTGGTTTGCTCTCCCAGCATGATGTGTTGTGATCCTGCTAATTAAAGCCTCAGTGGGTATGCAGGTGGTTTTCACAAAGAAGCATCCCATTATCCTCATTACTTCTTGAGTTCCAGGTTCTTTTGTGTAAACGAGACAGAGAGTAGACACTGCGTCCTATCAATTTAGAGAGCTAGACAAGAACTCACAGGGACTGTAGCATGGAAGCGTGCAGATGCAGATCTGGATTGGTTAGAAAAAGCAACTCATTTAGAAATCAGTAAATACATTATGCTTGATCTAATATATAGTGAGATCTTCAGTCAGTAAGAAAAATATTCTCTAATAGAAATATGGGTAAAGGATAAAATTAATAGAAATGGCCCATAGGCAAATGAAAATAACCTTTACTTCAAACTTAAAGAAATGTAAGTAGACAACACTGACATAGTTTTTCACCTCTCATTAGTTATCAGGGAAATTCAAATCAAAACCACACTTACACCAGTCAGAATGGCAAATATTAACAAGTCAGGAAACAAGTGTTGGAGAGGCTGCAGAGAAAGGGGAACCCACTTACACTGTTGGTGGGAATGTAAGCTGGTGCAGCCGCTTTGGAAAACAGTGTGGAGATTCCTTTAAAAATTAAAAATAGGGCGCCTGGGTGGCTCAGTTGGTTAAGCGACCGCCTTCGGCTCAGGTCATGATCCCGGAGTCCTCCAAGCCCGGCAGGAGGCCTGCTTCTCCCTCTCTCACTCTCCCTGCTTGTGTTCCCTCTCTGGCTGTGTTTCTCTCTGTCAAATAAATAAAATCTTTTTAAAAAATTAAAAATAGAGCTACCCTATGACCCTGCAATTGCACTACTGGGCATTTACCCCAAAGATACAGATGAAGGAAAAGAACGGTCATATGTACCCCAATGTTCATCGTAGCAATGGCCACAATCGCCAAACTTTGGAAAGAGCCAAGGTGCCCATCAACAGATGAATGGATAAAGATGTGGTACATATATACAATGGAATACTACACCTCCATCAGAAAGGATGACTATCCAACTTTTGTAGCAATATGGACTGGACTGGAAGACATTATGCTGAGTGAAATAAGCCAAGTAGAGAAAGTCAAGTATCACATGGTTTCACTTACTTGAGGTGCATAAGGGGTAACCTAGAGGACAGTAGGAGAAGGAAAGTAAATGGGAAGTAGGGTAATCCAGGGAGAGAAACGAAACAACAGAGACTTTGGACATAGAAACAAACTGAGGGACTTGGAGGGAAGGGGGTGGGGGGATGAGAGAGCCTGGTGGTGGGTACTGAGGGCACCTATTGCATAGAGCACTGGGTATGGGGAATGGGGATTGAATCTTGGAACATTGGGGGGAAAAATTTAAGTAACAATAAAAAAAGAACTTAAAAAAGTCTTTCAGATAGGTACAACTCTCTTAGAAGATAGTCTGGCAAAATCCACCACCTCAAAGAATTAGATGAGCTTTAACTTGATAATTACATTACTAGCAATATATCTAGGGGTAGATGATAAAGTAAACCCTCAAGAATACTTTATGGGAATATCACACCAAGTCTTTGAATAGTCTAATGGTTCATCAATAAGAGGTTCATAAAATAAATTAGGATATAGACATACATCAGAATACCATGCAGCCATAAAAAAAACACTGCATGGGTATTTAACACGGAAAGACATACAGAACACAATGCAGATTTTAAAAAACAACCTATATAGTATTACCGTAGTTTTATAAGCATAAATATCGAAAGATACTTGAAAGTATGTTACTCAAAATACAAAGAGCGATTATCTCCAGGTGCTGAAATCTGGCATGGTTTTTTGTCATATTCTTAATATTTTTCTGTATTCCTAAAATGATTACACTGGACATGCTTTATTTTTCTAATTTGAACAAAAAAGCAGATCATCTCTCCTCTCTTTCAGGAAAAATCTCTTTTTTGTATTAATGACAATGGTACCTTTTTAAGAAATGGAAAACACATCAGTTCCTTCCTACTCTGTAGAGTTACATGCATTTTTAAATTATGTAGTTATCCTTAGTAAACCAGTGTGAGTTTTTTATATCCGAAGCTTTGTCTAACAGTAACCAGTAAAACAGGTGTGCTAGGTGGGGTAGACCATCTGTTTCTCCTCTAAGGGATTTTTTTTTCAGAGGATGAAAAAGAATTTAAAATATATCCTCATTGGCTGAAAAGCTAGAAAAAGAAAATTAATACCTTTCCTAGAACCCAGCATTACCTTCTGTTGCTTTTCTTAGGGAACGTGTATTTAGAAACAACCAACAATGCTGTTCATGAAGTTTTGCAAATGTAAGCTTTGACTCAGGCCAAAGTTTACTTGCCAAAAAGATGTTAATTAATAGCTTAGGCTAAGGTGAAAAAAGCCATGAATGACTAAGTTCTTTCCAGAAAGTCCCACTTTTGATTAAAGGCTTATTTTGTACTAGAAAGGTTTGGGGTGGTCTCTTCAGTTGGGCAGAGAAAATCTGCATTTGTCTTCCCAGCTTTATCATTTCCTTCCACTGCCTCAATAGAAAAATCACAGCAAGGAATTCTCAGAGGAATTTTGTTTGTTTTTTTGTTTTTTAAAGGGGTCACACAATAGCTCTCTTATTTCAGAGGGAAAAAGTCATTAATGTGTACAACCATCTTGGAAGACTGACAATTTCATACAAAACTAAATGTACTCTCCGGCGCTGGGGTGGCTCAGTGGATTAAGGCCTCTGCCTTAGGCTCAGGTCATGATCCCAGGGTCCTGGGATCAAGGCCGGCATCGCATCATACTCTTTGATCGGCAGGGTGCCTGCTTCCTCCTCTCTCTGCCTACCTCTCTGCCTACTTGTGTGATCTCTCTCTCTGTCGAATAAGTAAATAAAACCTTAAAAAAAAAAAAACTAAATGTATTCTTACCATGTGACCCTGCAAACAGGCTCCTTGGTATTATACGAATGGTTTCAACCCTTAAACTTAATGATATTTACACAAATGAGTTAAAAACTACCACATAAATGTTTACAGCAGCTTTATCCATTACTGCCAAAATTTGGAAGGAAACAAGATGTCCTTTTCGGTAGGTGAATGGATAAATAGACATCCGCACAATGACAAAAATAAATGAGCTTTCAAGACAAGAAGAATCTTTTTTAATTTTTTTTAAGATTTTTTTTTTTTTTATTCGACAGAAACACAGCTAGAGAAGGAACACAAGCAGGGGGAGTGAGAGAGGGAGAAGCAGGCCCCCTGCTGGGCTTGGAGGACTCCGGGATCATGACTTGAGCCAAAGGCAGTTGCTTAACTAAATGAGCCACCTAGGGGCCCCTCAAGATAAGAAGAATCTTAAACATACATTGCTAAGGGCAGGAAGCCAATATAAAAAGGCTACCCATTATATAATTCCTGCTATGTGAGAATTTTCTGGAAAAATGATAATGAGATTTTATAAAATGTCAGTGGTTGCGGGAGGTTGTTGGGAAGGAAAGAAAGAAGGAATGACGAGGTGTGTGGAGCATGGGATTTTTATAGCAGTGAACTCTTCTGTATGATACTATGATCATGAATACATGTCATTAGACATTCGTCAAAACTCATAGAATGCACAGCACAGAGAAGTGAGCCCAAATGTGAACTATGGACTTTAGTTATTAATAATTATGTATCCAGAGTGGTTCATTATCTGTACCACACTAATGCTAGATACTAATATTGGGAGCAACCATAGAAGTGGGAAACAAGGAGAAGTGGTATTTGTGTATTCTTTGTACTTTCCACTCAAATTTGCCACAAACCAGTAACTTCCTTAAAAGACAATTCAAGACTTTTATGTGAACATTGAGATCAATCATAGAGCTCTGGAAAATACCGGTAGCTTTGTTCTGAATGTCACTGCCTATCCTGGTTTGTGGCTTTGTGAGCCATTCATATACTATATGAATGGTAGAATGAGTATTACAACGGCTGTGTCTGGGCATCAAATATGTGCAAGCTACCATGCCCTTTTTTCATATGATATATTACAATATTCTGGTCCCAACCCATATTTTCAAAAACTGCAGCCCTGAATGACTTTTAAAATATTTGTTACCATTTTTCATATTAATCTCAGAGATTTATAAGGATGACAAAGATGACTTGGAAGATCCGCCATGTGATGTCACTATGTTTCGACGACTATGCGGTTGGAACAGGGAGAACATATACTTGTTTTGTAGTTAGGCATTTTGTGCTTTTGAAATGTCTTGGCTGAAAATTCCAGTAACCATGAAAATGCACCAGTCAAATGCCCTGTTGCGGGGTGCAGAGTTGGTGGACAGTCCAGCATTCTGGAGGCACCTCAATGCACAAACTGGGGACATGCTTGCATTAGGCTGTCCCCAGCTGGTGACTAAGCGCAGAGGGCTTGCTAGGGCACATCCCTTGCTGCTGGACACGAGACTCACCAACAAGGCAACTTTCACTCCGCGTCTCACCCTTGGTATGGCCAAAACTCGCTTAGACCTCTGCTTTCTGACACTTCTCAATCCTCTTTCCTTTGCTTCACCTTTTACAGGGTTAGATCTACATGGCCGTCTGCTCTCTTCCTCACCCAACTTTTACTTCCTTCCTTTTATGCTGCATGAATACATTTTCTGCTTGTCTTATCCCATCTCCGCATCTGCGTCTCAGAGGATCTGAATAAATACAAAAGCTAATCTCTAACACATTCCCACTTTTATGTTTTCAAGCATAACAAGTCAGCGGAAGTCTATAAAACTTGCACCTCCACATTTATGAATTAAACTCTGTTATCTAGAAATTGTAAAACTCTTTGTGAATAAAATCACATTATCTGTGTAACTTTAAATCATAGGACAATCAATTTATTTGTATATCATTTGTCACGCAGTTCCCAAGTAGACATTGCATTCTAGGAACTCATGTATCTTTCTGTCTCATGGGTATGAAGAACAAGAGTGAAAGAAAAATTTCAATATAACAGGTTGTTTAGTAAGCATCATTGTTTTCTTATTTATATGCCATTTTACTCTTTTCTTGTAAAGGTTTCATTATTTATTTATTTGACAGAGAGAGAGCATAAGCATGGGGAGCAACAAGTAGAGGGAGAGGTAGAATCAGACTCCCTGGTGGCTAGAGAGCCCACTGTGGCACTGGATCCCAGGATCCAGGATCATGACCTCAGCCAAAGGCAGATACACAACAACTGAGCCACCCAGGCATTCCATCTCTCTTTTCATATAAAGGCAAAACTCTTTTCATTTGAAAAGCCATACATTTTCAAAATTTTTTAAAAACTATTTTGAAATAATTACAGACTCAAAGCAAGTTGTAAAAAAGTAGTACAGAGAGATACCATACTACTTTCATTCAGCTTCCTCCAATTATCAAGTTTAACATCAACCTTTATGCACAATAAAATATTTCAAGCTCTAGTTCAATGGTCAGTTTATTTTTCATGAAGCACAATGGATATTTTTCAATAATTTTACCAACCCACTGGAATTCACGCTAACTATGCGATTTAGTGGATGTGGACCTTTTATAATGTGCGCCTGGAGAACATGTTTAAACAGAGACTACTGGCTTCTCTAAAATTTTGAATTCACTAGGTTTATGTCAGTCCCAGAATTTGCAGTTCTAATAAATTTCCAGCGGGGTTGCCTGGGTGGCTCAGTTGTTAAGCAGCTGCCTTGGGCTCAGGTCATGATCCCAGGGAATGGAGCCCGGCAGCACCGGACCCCCTGCTCGGCAGGCAGCACACGTCTCCCTCTCTCACTCCCCCTGCTTGGGTTCCCTCTCTCGCTGTGTCTCTCACTCTCAAATAAATAAAATCTTTTAAAAAAGAAAAGAAAAATTTCCAGCCGATGCTGGATGGTGGTCATGGCGGTGATGGCAGCCCAGGCACCCTGAGAACCGAAGGATGAAAACCACAGACCACAGCTAACACCATATGTTCAGAAAGTAAGTGGGATCCTGAACTCTCGAGAGTGAAAACACAAATGGCGAAGCTAGTTGTTTTATTATCTGTCAATGTGTGACAGAGAAGATCGGGAAACCACAAAGTCTGGCCAATGTGCAAAGGTTGCTCTTTCCAGTGAAATGGAATGACTAGAAAGTGAAAGTGACATAGAAAGTTGACCCCTGTTTCGCTGAATTGCAATGTGTCTGACGGAAAAAAAAAAAAGTCATCCACAAGGAAGAAGCAGTGTGGATAGATTCTGGAAAAAGACAATCCTTCAGAGCAATATTTGTAATGATTTGACTCGACATTATCCGTAAGAAATAGACTCTCAAGTAACGGCTGTGGATGTCAACCTTGAATCAAATCTAAAGTGTCCATGCATGTATTGGACGTGACCACACTGACCCCTGAGAACACCTCATTATCTCTGTAATTATTTACACCTGATGTGCTTATGGAAAGCACATGGCACTTCTCTTTCCCAGCAAACTTTTCATCCGCTTGGAAATATATTTTAAATACATCAACAAATCATCCTTACGTACTATATCTCAGACTCAGAGGAGTTTTGTTAGTCCCTAAGCCACATTGACTCTACACACCCAGAAAGCATATAATTCTCAAATCTACAAGAACCTAGTGGTTTGGTCAGTCCGATTTTATACAGACACCTGTATCTCGTCCATATACTACATGTCCTGAAAAATCATCCATTCTAAACACAGGACATTTTCCATTACCTACCCAAACTCCAGACCACTGTTTCCAAGGTAATTAGCCATGTGAGTGCTGTTAAGAACTGGGAAGGTTCTGAGATTTGTACTCTACTTACTAGTTCCTAAGTTAGCTGCTGCACTGTCATGGATGCCAGTAGAAAGCACGAGAGTCCCAGGTCAGAGCTGAAGGACAACAGTAGCCGTAGTCAGGGGTCAGTATTCTCTGCAGGTTCTCCGAGCCCCATCTCCTACACGACAACAAGAGGAGGGCCAGATGACAGCTGTAACACCCAGGTGACTGTGTTGCAAGAGAAAGACCCTGAAGCTAGAGAGCCAGCATCGTCTCTAATGGGCAATAAGCATTCCTGTCCTTCACTCTAGAAGGAGGGGTGATCTTTGTTGTACCACATATGGTGCATTCCTGCCCATTCATTGCTCCAGCGGCTGATACTACCCCTATCAGGGGTCTGAGAGGGCCTCCTATCAGGGGTCTGCGAGGGCAGTAAAGAAACCTGCTCTTTGCTCCAAAGAGCAACACTTTCTCTATTTTCCAGGTATGTTCACTTTACAAGTATCTTTGAGATTGACCAGAATAAAAGGCAAACGTGTGGCCAAAGCAAGTACCTTGCTTATAATATATGGAGAAATATGGAAGACCCACAGAAAATTGTCTCCGAACAACTATATATATAACAAAATTTTCTGTCCTGGAAACATTAGCCCATAGATAAATGGTTTTCTTCTAGAAATCTTGTCCTTCCTTGAGGAATTCGTTATTCATTATATTCATTAATTTGAGCTAGTTAGAATTAATTACTTAGGCTAGTCTACTTCGAGATAAAGGCAGATTTGTTATAATATGTAATAGAAAATGGCAGAAGCTATGTAAATATATTTTTTTAGGTTGTGCCCTTACAAATAATGGCTCTTTTCCCTTTGATGTTTCTCATATTTTTATCATTGCAAGTTTTCATGATTTCTGTTTTTCTCCCCTTTAAAATTGCTAGGAAATACTCTGATTCTGTTTTTACCCAGCAAAATGACTCACTAGCTTAGAGCCACTCCTAAGACTTGGAAATTTTCAAAGGTTAGTAAAATGCTAAGTTGTTTCATTATTACTCTTCTTGTGGTTACAGTTTTCATCTCCCTTCTGTTTGCTGAGTTTTTATTTATGTCTTGCTACAAAATACTTCTGAAGCTCCCTTGATAACTTCTCCCAGACATTATGTCTCCTATCAGGGGTCTGAGAGGGCAGTTGAAAAGAAAATCTCTATTGTCTCTTTATGCTAATTGGAACATACGGTCTCGTTCTCTTTTTCTCAATGAGGTGTAGAAAATGAGAATTTTATCCTGTTTAATTCCCCTCCCAAAAAAGTATTTAGCCTCTTAAACAGAATAAGTGTAATCCTTTAAAATATAGTGTGTAACCTTGGGGAAAGTCCCTGTCACACATGTTTAAACTCTAAGGGAAAAATTATGACAATCATTTCTAATTTTTGCCACCATAATTGTCTATGGCAGATTCAGTTGATGTGGATATTAGCTTTGACTCTTAACTTGAAGTCAGTTGTTCTTTCATTAAAAGCAGCCTGCTCACTGTAAGAATAAAAACAGTTTTAGCCTCTTCAAAAGCTCGTTATTTTGAGGGGCAGGCTTTGGCTTGATAACTAGAACCAATTCTGGCTCATGGCCAGCTTTGTCTCCTTGCATACAACATCCAGCGGTTGACTTGGATCACGGAATTGTAATGTGGAAGGTGGGTTAGAGAGTTCTGGTCATTCTGCACATCTCACGTGGAATAAATGTGTAAGCTACATGGCCCCACTGTGACAAGAACAACAGAAATGAAAGCAAAATACAAAATTTTCTTGGGGGAGATTCTGTACTTTTTGTCAGTATGATAACCTCTTAGAATGTGTTCAGAAGACAGGTACGCCACCTTGACCATGTCTTTGTTTTCCTTGGTTGAGAGCCACTGCTAATTTTGAGATTAGGCAAAAGCCCCGTGAGTGAAGGTCAAACAGCCGGCTGGTGGCAGAGTCAGGAGTAGGACCCATTTCTCCTCCCTCTCAGAGGTGTTTTCCATTATGTTCTGTCCTGGGGCACTGGGTAGATGATCAGTTGTTCCTGCAGTGATCTACACTTCTCATGCCTATAGTCTGAGCAGTATCATCTGCCCAGTGGGTTAGCCTCAGGCGTAAATGAGAGAGTTTTTATTAATGCTTAAAGGTCATTAGGGTGCCATTAGCAAATAAGAGTTTTAATTTAACTAAAGGTGTCCTAAGAGCTTGAAAAAATTTATGTTCCTTAAAGTATACTAAAGCAGAATTGAATTAATTTAATGTACTTTGGTACTTTAACGAATAATCCAAAACTTGTTCTCTTCTAAATTATTTAAGATCCTACCCTTTTTGTCTGATGAAAATTCTACTGTATATGCTTCTCATAGAAATACCAAGATGTCTATTAATGAATCCCTGATGGATTTGGCCATGTCATATTGATTGATTTGTCTGTGTCACATATTCTTTGAGTGAGGCGACTTGAGAATAAAGATAAATCCAATACTCTCTGAATTCAATACTCTCAAAATCTAGGAAAGAATAAAAAATACATATATAGAAAATCACCTGCTTGACTAGGACTGCAGAGAGTTGTACTGTTGTAAGACTTTTCTTTCTAAACCATATTTGAAAACCCTGCTTCTGCTATTAATATGGAATCTTATTGTATTAAGATAATCTCCCTTATTGAGAGGGACCTGGATAGCTCAGTTGATTAAGCATCTACCTTTGGTTCAGGTCATGATTCCAGGGTCTTGGGATCAAGCCCAACTTTGGGCTCCCTGCTCAGCGGGGATGCTGCTTCTCCTTCTGCCTCTGCCCATCCCCACCCTCCTCATGCTCTCTCCTCTCTCTCACAAAGAAATAAATAAAACCCTTTAAAAATAATCAAGATTAGTAATTAATAATAAAAACATATATTTCAATAACTGCTTATTAAAAACAAAAGATTTTTATAGTTTTGTAGGACCTTACGGGTACATCATCTAATTTTTTTAAAGATTATTTATTTATTTGACAGAGAGAGAGAGAGAAAGATCACAAGCAGGCAGAGAGGCAGGCAGAGAGAGAGGAGGAAGCAGAAGAACCAAGAACCCAATGCGGGCCTCGATCCCAGGACCCTGAGTGGAAAGCTTTAACCCACTGAGCCACCCAGGCACCCTACATCATCTAATTTAATCTCAGAATAACTCTGAGAAGTAGGATATATGATGCTGTTATCATTTAATAGGGGAGGTACTTAGAACTCAGAAATTGGACACCAAATTGTTAACGGATTAACACGTTGTGAAGTTATTGGTATTTATCTCCCTTCTAATCTCTGTCCCTCTTCATGGTCCTCTGGGGCTCAAACTTAACATAGATTTTAGTCCCAGACAAGGTTTGCAGCTCCTGAATCCCTTGCCTATCATGGGAAGCCAGAAAGCAATGTAAACTCACTTTGGCCGCTGTCACTTAAGACTGCAGTCAAACTTAAAGAGAAAGTAGCCCATTGTATGTTCTTGGCACCCTTGCCCAAGATCAGTTGACTGTATATGTGTGGGCTTATTTCTGGGCTCTCTATTCTATCCCAATAGACTGTCTTTATGCCAGTGTCACACTATTTCTGACAGATGAATGGGCAAAGAAATGTGACATATACATACAATGGAATATTATTCAGCCTTAAAAAAAAAAAAAGGAAATCCTGCCATTTGTGACAATGTGGACAAACCTGGAGGACATTCTTTTAGGTGAAATAAGGTCTGATTCCACCTATAGGAGGTAGCTAAAATAGTCAAACTCATGGAGGCAGAAACTGCAATAGTAGTTGTGAGAGGCTGGTAAGTAGGGGAAAATGAGGAGCTGATATTCAAAGGATATAAATTTTCAGTCATGCTTAATGAGTAAGTTCCAGAGATCTGCCTTGTACCTATAATTAACAATATGGTATTGGGTACTTCAAAGTTTGGGAAGAGAATCGATCTCGTGTTCTTTTTTTTAAGATATTTTATTTATTCGACAGAGAAACAGCGAGAGAGGGAACACAAGCAGGTGGAGTGAGAGGGAGAAGCAGGCTTCCCGATGCGGGGCTCGATCCCAGGTCCCCGGGATCATGACCTGAGCCGAAGGCAGTTGCTTAACCAACTGAGGCCCCCAGGCGCCCATCAATCTCTTGTTCTTTACAGACACACAAAATCTAGCTTTGATGAGAAGATTGAAGAAGATGGTCTTCACCCAACAGGCTAAATTCTCAAAGACCAGAACTTTTGTTTACAAAAAGAAAAACAAAAAAAGAAACATAACAAAAACTGGTCTAAAGGACATCTCTAGCCTTCTAATGATAAGGCAGAACTTTCTCTCATCAGATGTATATCCCATCCTCAAATTGTAATCTTTCTTCCAAAGGGAGAATGATTCAAAGGGAAGAAGGTTGGCCTTCCTAGTCCCCAGTTTTTGGCATTATTCTACATTCTCTCCATCTTTTCCTAGCTTATATGGTCAACATTGTTTACATGCTCTTGGTGATTTTTTCTTTTTTTGGGCCTCTTTCTTTTTTGCCATCTACTAGGACCTCTCGGGAGGAAATTTAGGTGAAAATGATAAAAAGTGTGGCCAAAGAATCAATATGGGACTTGTTTTGCCTCATTTCAGGTTCATTCCACACATCAAGCTTCCTCATCAAAACTTTTTATATTTTAAATATTGCTTCAATGATTTGAGGGTTATTCATGAGTATTTAGGTAAACTGCTCAAATTAAGGAATGAGTAATACCAGTGTTTTTTTTTTTTAAAGGATTTTATTTGGCAGAGAGAAACACAGCCAGAGGGGGAACACAAGCAGGGGGAGTGAGAGAGGGAGAAGCAGGCTTCCCGCCGAGCAGGGAGCCCGATGTGGGACTCAGTCCTGGCCTCCGGGATCACGACTTGAGCCGAAGGCAGTCCTTTAACCAACTGAGCCACCCAGGCGCCCCAATACCAGTGTTTTTATATGCTGATTAGACACCTCCGAGTGAAATAATCATTTATCTTTCAAATCAAACTATATTCAGAAATCTTTCAACCTCAAGTAATTTACAGAAGTAGTCTCTAAAAATTAACGAATTTAAATTTTTTAAAAAATATAATTTTTATTTCAATCTATAAAGGCTTGAGTATGTTCCTAAAATAAAATATGTAAATCACATATGTAGCCTGAATGTTCTCGGACTGTGGGCTAATATGGTAAGACCAGTGGCATAAAGGGCTCAAATGTGGGATCTGGAGTCTAACTGCCTCGATGGGTCTGATCCGGGACTCTCCCACTTTTTCGCTGTGTGATCTTAGGTAAGTCATTCACCTTCTCGGTGTCTCCGTTTGTTCATCTAAAAAAAAAATCTATGGATAACAACAGTATCTCATAAGATTCATATGATTGTCTTTAGTCTTGATTGCACATGAGCTAATTTTAACGTGAGCACACTGGCTTATTCCTCTGCCGGTTGTTTGAGCACCTCTGGCACCACTTGAAGTCTTACCAGTTTACTTCTGGAACTTTCCAATGATGGTTCCCTTGGGTTCACAAAAAACTCATATTCTTACACTTTGGTTTAAGCCACTGAAGGGCATCTTTTGACTCATATTTTTGGCCCTGTGGTAGCCTGTTTAGCTATACCCAAGGTACCATCTCTAGATCCTTCCAATCTTGGATTCCCACTGCGCCATAGCTGAGGCATGTTCCACCCGGACAGGCGTATATCTCCAGTCTCCTGATGCCCTGTTCTGCCCTCAGAAGGGTATGCCTCAGGGAATTTGCTTTTATGCCTTATGTCTTGTCTCTTTCTCCATAAGCTCCACACTTGGGGCTTTGGATTGGGCAATAGGGGGGCAGAAAGTGATAACTGAGGCCCAAATCCCCTCGTGTTTTCTACACCGTCCTTCGTCTTCAGTGAGAAACTCTCCTGCAAATGGAAGCACGGAAGTGCTTTCCAGCAGCTCCTCATGTGAGCTTGGTAGCTCAAATCTTACCTCAGGCTCCACCCAGGACTCTGAATTCCGCCCCCCGCATGATTATACAGACAAGCTCGTGAAATCCTGACACCCTCTTTGAGCCACTGGTAGAGAGAATTTCCTTTTAATGCCCCTTTTTGGGCAACTCCTGTGCTCTTTTCAGCAACTACATTTTCTAAACGAAGAGAAGTTTTCCATATGCTTTTGTGATTTGTAGCATGCTGCTGAACAAGGACAGTGGAAGTCTCAAGTGTGTGCATCACTGGTTAGACAGTCCTACATGTGCCTCCTTTTTTAAACAACTTTCCATCAAAAGTACTAAGTTTCTCCATAATATCAACTATTAACTATGTTCTCAGTTCCCCGTTTTTATCAGTTGAGGCAATCAACTGATTGGATGTTACCTAGAAGGCTTTTTCTTTGAGACTTAAAGGGCCAACAGAGAGGGAATTCACATGCAAGGGGTGAATTACTGAAGTCTATGTCTGAAACTGATGATGTTCTATATGTTGGTTAATGGAATTTAAATCAAAAGAAAGAAAGGGAATTTAACATGCATAAAGCTCTAGGAAAAAATAGGGAGGCTTTCACAATAGTGGAGAGTAGTAAATTGTTTTTTTTCTGTAACTCATTCTCGACGGATAATGATAATGCTTATATGCACAAATAAAGATGTCCAGTGGTTCTACAAGCTTAGCAGAAGTACATTTGCTGCACACGGTACTCCGAAGGCTAAGCTGTAAGGCCCTCTCTTCCCCTCCCACTAATCTGCCACACACTGGTGATTAGGAATTCTGGCTCCCACCATTAATCCTTTTTACCATGAACATACTGCCATACAATTTATGGCTATATCCGGAAGTATAGTTAACTTTCAGTTGCTGTCCCATCTGGTGGTGTTTCCAGTTTTATGAGTTTTATCTCTGCATCAGCTTTATTAGAAAATGGCAATGTCCCGAAACATTCCTAATAACCTGGGTCCGGAACTCTATTCATTGCAGTATTGCAGTAATGTACATTACCGCCTTTAACTTCAGGGATCTGGGGATGTTGAAAGAATGCTTTGTATAGCATTTCCCTCATATCTGCATAGAGGCTCTTTAAGCCTCTAACTTTGTGGTATTCAAGTGTATTGTCAGATGAGGGGATGGGTTATCCTGGCATGGAGCAATTGGAAACAAGGGAGCTTGCCTGAAATGAAGGCTAGGGAAAGATATTAAGACGATAGACACCTGCTTACCAGCAAGGCCAGGGTGTATAAGCAGCAGTGCAAGGCTGAAACCAAAAATGGGCAAGTACAGTGAAAAGGACTATCATTCCCGCACTAGCTTTTTAAAACCTCTATGACTGCCCCATCACCCAGGTACTAATGCCACTGTACAAGCATTTCTGTTTTAAAAATGACTGGCAGAATTTGACTTCTTCTTTGCCAATTTGGATGCCTTTTATTTTTTATTTGGCTGTCTGATTGCTGAAGCTAGGACTTCAGGTACTATATTGAACAGCAGTGCAGAGAAAAACCAGGATGCTTGTTTTGACATAAAATGAGACTTTATGATACAGTAAGGATATATTATTTATAAGCTGTAAAAGGAGGAAGAAAGCCTATATGGGAGCGACTGCCATCACTCAGAGATCCCTAATGCCCTATTTGGGTTATCCCCCCTCTCGAATTCACCTCCCAGGGACGACTTGAATCTTGGAGAAGTCCTTCTGTGGCTAGGAACTACATCACATAAGCCAACATTCTCTTAGACTCTTATAGATGATTGAGCTAACAGCTTAAAGCTTCACAATTTTAGAAGACACAGTCCCCACCCCTCAATACCATAGTGCATCTGAATATGTGCAAGGGATACAAATTATCAGCTCTTCCAATCTTGTGCAGCTAGAGACAGACACTTCACTACATCTGCAAACTTTATAACGTGCCACTAGATTATCCATCACTGTCAAATTCCTACTGGTATTTCCACTAAAGAAGGAAGAGAGGGAGAGGGAAAAGGATGTGAAAGGGAAAAAAAACAGCCATTGAAAGTCAACTCGCATATTTGCACTTAATATATTCTACGCTTTGATGATTTGGCAGGGGTGGTTGTAGAAGCTAATGTCCAACTTTGTTTGGTGTTTATCTCAGCTTATCTTCTGTACCCAGACCCAGAGTCACCAGGAAGCACCATGCAAAAAGCTTCATGCTGGAAGCAATTTAAACCAATGGACTATTTTGTCTTTGAAGCTGTTCCACCAAATGAATAATTTCTTATTTCTTGAGTGGTTTTTCCCCCTAAAGTATTAAGAGATTTTTCACGTAACCATCTGTATACACTCACTCACAGTTCTTGCTGGTGGCAAAGTCCAGTCTTTTATCAAGTGATTACCTAGGGCAAGCAGAACAACGTATGATCACACACAGAGATCATTCTCCCTGGAGTGGGAGGAGAGCCATATCGGGAGCCCTTGACCTGGGATGCATAAATACAATGCCCTTGCCAACTGAACTCGCTGGTTATAAAAAAAAAAGAAAGTATTCCAAATTAGGGGAAAAAAATCAGGTTGCCCAATGTTTTCTACTGAATAGTAAATTATCAGCACTTTTGCCTCAGGTCAAATAACTCAATCACTGTTTTTCTTTACTCAGAAAGCTCTCATTTCCAGATACTTGACAACCAAGCACATATGTGAAATTGGATTGGATTCTGATTTGAAAAAAATGTATGAAAGATCTCTTTAGAGTAAATGGAGAAATTTTGAATATGATTATATTAGGGAAATACTGTTTATTTTCTTAGGAGCAATATGCTATTAGAGTTTTACATGAAAATATCCTTATTTTTAGAAGTTACAACTGAAATATTTAGACATGAAGTGTGACATCTGCAACTTTCAAATGCTACACCAGTGGGCGTGCACACACTCACACACACCAGAAATAATGGAATTATTAACAGGATAGTATTTGGTTATCCATTTTCCCATTCTTTCCACTTTTCCACATTTTTGAAATTTTTCACATTAAAAATTGAGGAATAGTAGTTTCTCTTTCACAAGTCAGGGTGGCTTTGTGGAACCAAACACTCCAGGCAGGGCCAGTGGTTCAAATTCCATACAAGAAGGGTGCCTGGGTGGCTCAGTTGGTTAAGCAGCTGCCCTCAGCTCAGGTCATGATCCAGACTCCTGGGATCGAATCCCACATAAGGCTCCCTGCTCGGAGGGAAGCCTGCTTCTCTCCCTTAATTCCCTCTGCTTGTGTTCCCTCTCTCACTGTGTTTCTCTCTGTCAGATAAAGAAATAAAGTCTAAAAGAAATTCAATACAATAAAAAAGAGATAAGAATTCCTCCCTTCAGGGGCACCTGGGTGGCTCAGTTGGTTAAGCGACTGCCTTCAGCTCAGGTCATGATCCCAGAGACCCGGGATCGAGTCCCACATCGGGCTCCCTGCTCGGCGGGAAGCCTGCTTCTCCCCCTCTCACTCCCCCTGCTTGTGTTCCCTCTCTAGCTGTACTTCTCTCTGTCAAATAAATAAAATATTTAAAAAAAAAAAAAAAGAATTCCTCCCTTCAGGTAGGTTGCAAAGGACAAGAAATTTTCATTTGTTTCATTCATTTGTCTATTTAACAAATTTTTATTGCATATTTACTCTGTGCTATATAATATGGGATAAAGTGACAATCAGAAATTCCTTCAGGAACTTGTACTTCAATGGAGAAAATCAACGGTAAATATTGTAAATTTTGCCTCTTACCGCTTTCCCTGCTCTTCAAGGACTCTATTCAACCATCATCTGTTGCAGGTACAAGGACTCTCACCTGGATCACTACAATTTCTATGGACTTGGTCATGGTGTACCCCTGCTAAAGCTCCTGCCTCTCCACAGACCTCATACCTCTATGATTAATTGGATCTCTGGGCTTATCTATTATACCTCAAAACCTACACTCAATATAAATTAAATTGCTTTCCATTTTCCAGATTACTGTGCTTCCTCTCACTTTAAGGGTGTGCATATGACATTCCCTCTCCTTGAATTATATTCTCTACTCCATTCCTCCCCTACCTTTGCCTGTCTACCTCTTTTGCTAGGTGTCCTATAACAGGTCACTTTCTGCAGGAAGCCTTCCTTGACCTCAAAATCATCACCTTGAAAATACCACCATCTACTTTCCCTATTGTCCCACTTAGCACAGCATATGGTGATGGTCAGTCGAATAACCCATTCAATGCTTCAAAATTAGGATGGCACACTTCTCACTATGAATTCCGGCATCATGGATAAGGATAATAACATTGACTGGAAACATCAAAGGGATACTGGAAGAGTTTTCAGCTCTTTGTATATAGGTAACCCGAAAGCAATGGCTATTATCATGTATCACCAGGAACAAATTCTCTATGGGTGAATCCAGACCAGATGGCAATATTTTAGCTGCTTTTTGTTTTGAATGATAATATCTTTAGGAAGCTAAAGGAAGTCAGAACTTAAAACATTATCTGTGCCAAGTATGATCCCATGTGCCTTTAAATGGTCCCTGTGTGCACATACACACATACACTCACAGTGGAATAAATGAAAACTCTCAACCTGACAATAGGCATATCAATTCCCCTAGTTATCTTTGAACTCATCACTAGAAAGCCTTTTCTGAGTCCTCTGGCAATGTAAATAATTCTAAGTAGAGGACACTTCGTGCTTTGCTAAATATCTTGTTACTGAGTGCTCACTCCTACCTTTCCTTCTCTTTTTTCTTTCCCTTTCCCTTTCTGTGATGCATTGTTAATGATGGCTAGCTGTGATTTATTACCCTTCTTGCACAGTCTTCCTTAAATGCATCGCTACATCCGCAAGATGCCACGGCCGTAACCCTCCCTAATCCCTGTTGTGCTGTTTTCCACGGAAACACTTGCTATTTTGTCCAGACTTCATTCATCACTGATATCTTTCTAACAAATAAATGAGTGTAATGCTGTGTACTAAGCTTTATTTTTAGTAATGCTTTGATTCAGTGTATTTTAATTTTGAAAGTTGGCTTAAAAGAAGCTCGAATACAACTTGGCATATTATTATGCAAATATCTTGAAGCATTAAAAACCAACTAATTCACATAATATACCAGTTACTAGACCGAAGTGATAAGTGATAATTCAGCCTCTTTTGAAAAATTAGGACTCACCCTGATTTATATGTATCACAAAAATGCATCTACCCAGCTGTCTATCATCTGACACTTTCACATATCTACTGTAAGTGATGCTTATCGTAACGAACTTGAAGAGTCTACAAGATTGGGAATATTCAATTATGGTTGGTATACTTTTAGCATTGAGTGTGTTTAATCTTTAATCCCTTTTGAAATGTAGTACGAGTATTGTTAAACAGGTGTATATTTTTAACTACTAACTCTCTTTTCCTTAATAGAGGGCCCTCTGTATACAGACTTGTTGTTAACACTCCAGGTATTTTTGGGTTCTTGGCTACATGCTTTTTATCTGCATGGGAATAGTAAGTGGGTTATTTAAGAATTCAGAAAGGAAAAGTGATAATACATGGTTATGAAAGTTACCACACAACTATTACCAGGAAGAGTCTGACATTAAATTTTCCACCAACTGCTCTTTAATTGTGTGATTTAATGGCAATAAATATGAGCATTACCTACAGTAATTTTAGACAGATTCCTGACCTACCTGTATATGGTTCTGTGGTCCATGCCAGTCTCTGCTTCCTTCCTTTGAAGAAACTGAGGTAAAAAGTGTTCATAATTCTATATAAGCAGAGCATGAAGCTTGGCCTTCAATCTTGGAGTTTCTTAATTCATGATTATTTTTGTAGGCCAGACATGAATATTTTCTTTAATCCATGTGCTCTTAGAACATTCAGTTCAGGATTGGGCGGGGTGGGGGGGGATCAGCATCTGTCGTTGACCTTGACTAATCTAGGAAAAAAAACATAGGATGTGCCTTAACTTAAATTTTAATGTGCTTTAAAATAAGCTTTAAATTTCTGAAGTTGTTCATTAGCAGAGACGAAGCAGACCCAAAATAGTTTGACTTTTTTCACTCAGTGAACTTTGTGTCTTTTCTGGTAGCACAAGTCTTGTTCTAAATTTGAAGTTCGAAAAAAAAAAATGGGAACAAATAGAAAATCATGTGAAATCTTTCTTGATTTCCAGAAAAAAAACCTGTATTACATGGTAGCTTGTGTCCATCCCCTGTGACACAGCCCCAGAGCACCAGGTAGTCATTATGATAGTCATCATGCTCTGATGATTCAGAGGACTGTACCCTTGAAGCAAATAATATATTTTATGTTAATAAAAAAATTAAAAATTTTTAAAAAGTTAAAAATTTAAAAAAATGGTCGTCATGCTCATACTGTCTTTGCCCTCGGCCCTGTCACATCCAGAATGCCTAGTGTGCTGTGGGTCTCATAGTAGCTACTCAACAGATATATTGGCTGTGGAAAGAGGACTATTCTCCATGCATCTTTACACATATATTTTTTGCTTCCAAAAATGAGTACTATATAGTCTGGATAACATGTGTTTTCTTTTTTTAAGTTTGTTATTATTATTATTTATTTGAGAGAGAGAGAATGAGTGGGGGGCAGTGACAGAGGAAGAGGGACAAGCAGACTCCCCGCTGACCAGGGAGCCCAACCCTGGCTGGATGCCAGGTCCTTCAGATCGTGATCTGAGCTGAAGGCAGACACTTACCGGAATGAGCCACCAGGTGCCCCAGATAGCATGTGTTTTCAAGTAAAAAGCCTTTCCATACACAATTTAAAGATTATCTCAGGTGACACAATGGTTGATACCTTACTCTACTTCTAGTATGAAAAATATTCATATGTAATAAGTCTTCAAGTAAGTACTTTACAACATAGTACATGTTCCAAGCCAGATCACACTCACATGGCAAAAAAAAAAAAAAAAAAAAAAAAAAAAAAAAAAAAAAAAAAAAAAAAAAAAAAAAAAAAAAAAAAAAAAATCAATAGAGCCAAGCATAGACACCCAGGAAAGACATTTATATGGATATTAATAATGCTATAGTAGCTTTTCCAAATTTATAGTACCACATCTTTTTAATCTGTGACAACTTCTCAATAGCAAAGGTGTTGAATTTCAGTGCTCTCCCCAAGAATAGCCTAAGCTTTGACAGAAAGGAAAGTAGGGAGACTGGGACAGAGCAAATCACTAGCCTATGCAGAGGAGATGGAGCCTTCCAGAAATTTTAAAACCAATGTATAATTATAATGGCATCAGATGTGTCAATGTGGGGGAAAATATGATAGAACTGCTCATCTGATGTCTTACTATATTCCTCAGAAGATGTGAAACAAGATCTAAAATTAAAATATTGGATTTGATGCTGATACTCACTGTACAACTCCCCATGAGTACCAAGAACTCATTAATCACCAAATATAATCATTACAGCTTTTCAACCATTGATTTCATTGACCTCCTTTTTTATTCTTATTTTTAATCTATGTAAGGCACATTCCAATTGCTGTCACTTTCTTTACCTTTAATATATTGTACTGGCTTTCCTCTTCCCTATCTAGCCATGATTTCCCATCCTGTTAATGCACCTGGCTTCCTTTCCTTGCTTTGTAAATATTGACTTTTCATTTTCTTATGCTCTGAACTCTCCTCAGGCAATTTCATATACTTTCATAGATTTAACTCTAGGACCCTCCACAACCATATTTCCAATAGCCTGGTCATTTCCCCTCCATTCTCTGAAATTTTTGGCACCTTGTTCTCTTTTCCTCTCCACTGTGAGCTAGGTTTCCATCTGAGGTTATTCCGTATTCTGGATGGCTCGACGTCCACCTCTCACTTCTGCCGTGACTTACCCATACCACCTTAGCCACCCACTCCTGTGGTCATTCCTTGCAACTTTTTGTGAACTGAAAACACTCTGCCATCAGAATGACTAAATATTCTGTGCTATGACCAAAGCTTCCTCTTTTTCCAGTTTCTTCCCGAATTATATTCTCATCACAATTTTTCTAAAGCCTCATTGGATCTCTAAACGTTTAAGCTTTTATCTTTCCCTGACAATCAACCCTTGACTTTATTTCTTTTCCGATACAGGTAGTGACTATAATCCAACACTTCCAACATTCTCTTCCTGATATCCTAAACTTCCTTCACTCGACTGTTCTTCTTTCCTGCCTCTTCACCAAGCCCATCAGGCTGCAACATTATGGTACACTCCTACACTCTAGGACTCCTACACTAGACAGGGTAATGTAGTCATGACTGTTAACCTTAATTTTCACAGGCCTAAAAAGATTTATGTTGCTTAGCCAACTCCAATTCTTCATATATAATTCCAATATATTTCCCATTATCCCCAAAATTCTGATACTCTTTCTTCCACTTTCAAATTTTTAGTCCTCCACAGATTTTTTCATTTCCTACTTCATGGAGAAGAGCATAATCACAAAAGCAATCTCCTCAACTTGTCATTTGAAGACCTACAGGCTTTCTTACATCTGCATTCACTCTTCCTTCTTTCCATCTTATTGTAATCCATTTAACAGACATTTATTGAAGGTCTTCTGGGCCATTGTGTTAGGTGCCAAAAACACGAAGAAGATTAAGATAGACATAATCTCAACATCATGGACCTTATAGTTTGGTGGAGAACAGATCTATTAGATGACTATAATGAATTAATTTCATTTGTGACAGCTGTTGTTATGAGAACAGGATGCTGTAAGACCATATATCAGGAGGACTTGACCTATAAGACTTAACAGTAAGTAAGTGTTCAGGCTAAGTGCATACATGCAGAAGGAGTTTTAGTCAAGAAAATGGATAGGAAACGACATATCCAGAATGCCTGGGGGTTCAGTTGGTTAAGCATCTGCCTTCCGCTCAGGTTATGGTCCCAGGGTCCTGGGATTGAGTCCCACTTTGGGCTCCTTGCTTAGCAGGGAGCCTGCTTTTTCCCCTCTGCCTGCTGCTCCCCCTGCTTCTATCTCTCTCAGATAAATAAATAAAATCTTTTTTTTTTTTTTTTTAAAGGGAGGGGCGCCTGGGTGGCTCAGTTGGTTAAGCGACTGCCTTTGGCTCAGGTCATGATCCTGGAGACCCGGGATCGAGTCCCACATCGAGACCCGGGATCGAGTCCCACATCGGGCTCCCTGCTCGGTGGGAAGCCTGCTTCTCCCTCTCTCACTCCCCCTGCTTGTGTTCCCTCTCTGGTGTGTTTCTATCTGTCAAATAAACAAAATCTTTAAAAAAAAAAAAAAGGGAAATGCCATATCCAAGGAAATAAGAAATGGTTACTGTATCAGGAATACAGAGAAATAACTATAAGATGAGATTGAATACAGTTCAGTGCTTTTAATCACGATAAAGATTTTGGCCATTTTTGTAACAACAGAGGGACATTTTGAGCTGGGGAGTATACAATCACAATCAAATTTCGTTTTGTTTGTTTTGTTTTGTTTTGTAAAACACCCAATTCTGCCATTTAAAGGAGATAGTTCAAAGTTGGGTGAGGGTAGGTAGAGCAGAAACCTTATTCGATTGTACTGAGGAGTGAGTGTGAGAACAAGACACGGATCAGGAAGAGCCTATTCCACTTTCTAATCATCTTGCAAAGAAAAAGCTGGTTACTCCCGGAGGCTATGGAATTATGGGGTGGTTTACTTTCACGTGGAACACATTTGAGTATAGTTATTTTAGAGAGAGCAACAATGAAGGTAAGAAAGATGTTGCATTTGCAAGAAATGAAACCTAAGAAATCAGATTTCCTTCAGGGAGCTGATGCTATAACTGGGCATATTTGCACTTGAAAACATCCTTCCTTATACCAGGAAGAACACATGTCACAATATGGTGCATACAAAAGACATGTAGTTTAGCATGAGGAAAAGATGGCAGGGATAGTTAGGGAGGATATGGTATATAAACTGAGACTTGGAAAATAAGTAAAATAAAGACGTGAATTATGATGATGAAAGCTTAGATGCAAGAGACATTTCAAGAGTATTTATTTGACTTTGGGATTATGCCCGCATAGAGGCTAAGACTCAGGGAAAGGCCAGGGTTTCGAACCTAGGTGTGTGTGAGCTGGTGGAAACTAAATAAAAGGGTTCCTGCTCTGCTTTGGTCTCAGAGATGAATTTTTTTTCTTCCCTTAATGAAGCATGAAACAGTAACAGGGAAATGTAGGGCAAGAAATAAAATGGAGAAATTGACCAACATCCAGAAAATACCAAACTCAAGCTCCATTTTGCAGCTTATTTTCCCTTCAAGTCTCCCAGAATGGCAAATCTACACACACTCAAGCATAACTTCAACATTATTATCCATCTGTCAGTTGGCAGGGGAACAAAAGAGTAATAATTTCTCATATTACTGAGGGTATGGGAAAATATGCAGTCTTATGTACTTGGAGTCAGAGAGTGAAAGAGAATTAACTCTATAGAGTCTGACAATTCTTAGAGAAACTATATCATTGGGGAAAATTCCATGTCTAAGTATTTAGTTCGTAGAATGAATTGCAAATAAGTATAGGTATGAGGATGTTCATGGCAGAGTTATTTAAAAAGAATGAAAAATTTGGGAAAGAAACCAACTTGTAGATTTTTTGAGTAACAATTAAAGTATGTATAGGTATACAAGGAAATACAATGAAGTTGTTGCCCAGAGATAAAAATCTATATGTATCGACATAGAAATTGCTTCACAATCCAGAAAAAATAACAAGTGAAAAAATACGGTGTGTATGATTGCATCTATGAAAAAGCTATCTACTGACACATAATAAAAGTCTGAAAAGAGACACAACCAGAGAAAAAATTATTTTGGATAGACATGTAACCAAATGTTAAATGTGACTGAGAATGAAATTATGGCTGCTGCCTTTTTTGCTTGTTTATATTCTCTTGCACTTTTTAATGATTCAGTAATTGATACAGATTTATCTTATAAGGAAAATATGATTTTTAAGCTTAAAAATCCAAATCTGAATAGTTTGGCATGATTTTACATATCCATGTTCCTACCGATCTACAAGTCTAATGGGCTAGCCAATACGGAAGGGAAAATAAATAGACATTTTAGAGCTAAGGAAAGTAACTGAAAAGCCTTTTTGTACTTAAAATACCACAGATTGTATTTTCCTTAATGTGATACTATCCTGAACAGGTCTCTAGAGAGTTGAAAGTGGGTTGTATCTCTTCTCTAAGTATTCAATGAAAAGTAAGATAGAGCAAATAAAAGTGGTTTTTCAAAATTGGACAAATGCCTGTGTAAAATCCAACTCCTCCAGAATTGAAACGAAGAACCCATTTTCCTTAGGGTGGTCCCTGCTCCAGATCAGAGATCATTCTTTTAGGAATTCGGTTCTCTCTATAATGGACACAGCTCAGTTTAGGGTTCTTGTATGAAGTAACTCTGAGTGCCTTTAACTTGGATGGCTCACTGAAATGAATGAATACATGAAAGAATAATTAGATAAATAATTATATGGCCAACAGGCCAGCTTGAGCATCAGAAATCTTAAGAGGCTGAAAGTGACAAAATTATAATTGTGCTCCTATGATGTAAGGTAAACACATGGCTCTAGTGAAAGTAACACCAAGGAATATCAGAAAAATGCTGTCTTAGTTCCGGCTGCTACAACAAGTACCACACACTGGATGGCTTAAAAAAACAAACGTTTCTTTCTCACTGTTCTAGAGATCTCAAGTCTGAAACTGGGGCACCTGCGAGGTCAGATTCTTGGTGAGGGTGCTCTTTCTGGATTTGTCCTTTCCTGGCCTTTCCTGGGTGCACAGCACACTCAGAGAGAGATCCCATGTCTCTTTCTCTTTCCTGTCTCGATCACATCCTGGAGACCCTCCTCCAAATGCCATCACAAAGGCTAATAGGACTACAACACATAATATTGAGGGTAACACAAACATTCAGCCCATGGCAAATGCCAAACCTAATTTCCAGAGGCAGAATGTCTCCTTTATCCTATTGTTACCAGTTATCCATCAATCAGTCAATGTTCCTGTTTTTCTACAGGAAGAAAGGAGTAAACAAAAGTTGGGTAGTCAGCATGAGTGCCTAGAAAAAAGGAGATGTCAGAGAAGAAACTTGGCAATACCCCCTCCATATATCCAGTGGAGAGGGGATAGTCTAGCCCTACTCCCATGAGTTTTCCCTTCACTCCGCCTCTCCCACCTGCTCTTCCCAACCCCCGTTGCAAGTGACCCCAGCTCAGACTGAAAAATCAGGTCATTAAACATTTAGACATTACAATTGTCTGTCCTCCCTTCTCAGCCACTTCGGCTCTCTGTCTCTCATTCCACATTCACTAAATAGCTTCTGATTGTAATGTGCTTTCCTGTACAGATTTTGCACAGGAAAGGAATGTGCTGCTCTTGCGGATTTATGAGGTCCGTGGAGTGCCCATATTTCTCCTCTCAGCTAGCTAACCTTCATTCTCATTTATACAACCCCCTTCCATGAGCTCTTTTGGTTTATGCTGGGTATCTAGAGATGAAACATGGACTAGGAATGCTGATGGAGTAAGATGACATCTCCAAACTTTGCTCACTCAAAGACTTTGACCCTTTGCTCAGTGTTCCTCTTTATCTCACACTCTGCCATCCTCACCGTGATTTAAAGACCCAGATGGACGCCTCTTCCAACGTCTGGCTTCTTGCTTCTTTGACATGCAAATGTTCCCATTAGTTTTCCCTTCACTCTGCCTCTCCTACCTGCTGGCTCCCGGGGCCAGATCCAAGACCATGTCACCACCCCCGGAAACTGTTTTACATTCCAAAACATTAACTCATATTTCTTGTTCTCTGACCGCAACTACTTTTTTAGCATGCAAGCTCACTGCTGTCATGTTAACTGCTTCTTAACTTCCTTTAAGGAATCATAGACATTCAGTTTTCTCCCAAGTCTTTGCAGCCATTTTCTAAAGATATTTTCTCATTCGGCTTTTTTTTTTTTTTAACTGGGATAAAATAGCACAACATAAAATTTGCCATATTGTCCATTCTAAAGCGTACAATTTGGTGGCATTAGGTACATCCACCTCCAGAACTCTTCATCTTGCAAAACTGAAACTCAGTACCTATTAAACGTTCTCAGTTCCCTCCACCTCTCCCTGCCTCCAACTCCCAGTGCCTGGCAAGCACCCATCTACTCTGTCTCTTTGGATTTGACTTTTCTAGGTATTTTTCTCTTTGTCATACAGTAGTTTCCTCTTTGGGACTGGCTTATTTCACTTACCGTAATGTCTTCATCCATGGTCATCAATGAGTTCAGGTGAGGTGCATCCACGTTGTAGCAGTGAGTGAATTTCCTGCCTTTTTAAGGCTGAATAATACCCTATTGTACGGATAGATCATATCTCATTTACCCATTCATCTGTTGGTGGATACTTAGGTTGCTCCCACCCTTTGCCTACTTTGAAGGATGCTGTTATAAACAAGGGTATATCATTTATCTTTCTCATTGCTGTCAATCTCTGAAAGGCTTTGTAATTCACTCATTTATGAACCAAACCATGTTAAAATAATTCCTCAAACATTTGCCATTTATCTTCACCCTTTGCCTTTTCTGAAAACTTAGTGATATGTAGTGATGACGCAGTGGTGCTATTTAACTAAACCATTTTATACTTGCATGCTATTCATTGATTAGCTCTGCTATCAATGAATATGAGTTCTCTATTAAATCTGGCTAACACTTATTAAACATGAAAGGTCTGTGAAGTTACTTCCTTATCAGACCAATAACATGGTTGTCAAATACAGCTCTTCAAGGGACTTGTGGTTAATTGCATGGACAACTTTCCTCTCCTCACACAGTGGAGAATTCTACTTCCCTACTGTCATCACAGTGATGAGAGGCCATGAGATAAGTTCTGGAGAATTGGTTGCATGAAGAGTGTGTGCATCTCTTCTAGGATGAAGCGATGGAGGTTTACTTCTGGGCCAAATTCTCTCTTCTGCTGCTGCATCAACTCTGGAGGACACTTGGTCCAGATGGTGGAATTTTGTTAACGAATGATTGCTGAGTAGCCATATGGAAGGGCATTTGCCCTGGATAATTGCCCAGAACCTCAACAGAAAGTTTGTAAGCAAAAAATAAACCACTGAGATTTGTGGGATTATTTGTTTCTGTAGCATAACTTAGTCTATCCTGACTAATATAATAGTGAACTATTTAAGCAAATTGTGACTTCATATCTGTCTAGTAATCATGCAATAAAAACAAATGAGGCTAGTATGGTTAATATAGAAGGATCCTCTAAATACATTAACTTTAAAAAACAACATACAGAATTAAGTATATATTATATTACCGTTTGTATAAGATACAAATAAATACTAACATATATCTGTCCAGATATACAAAAAAAAACTGGTCAGAGGGAGGACAGACAAATTTGGGAGAGACATTTTTCGCTACCTGACAACTTTATAACATTTAGTATTTAAAAATATTTTATTTTATTTTTTTTTAAAGATTTTATTTATTTGACAGAGAGAAACACAGCCAGAGAGAGGGAACACAAACAGGGGGAGGGAGAGAGGGAGAAACAGACTTCCCGCCAAGCAGGGAGCCCGATGTGGGACTCGATCCCAGGTCTCCGAGATCATGACCTGAGCCGAAGGCAGTCGCTTAACCAACTGAGCCACCCAGGTGCCCTAAAAATATTTTAAAATAATGAATGTGTACAGATTACCTGGTCATAAATAAATAAACATTAAAAGAAGTTATGAAAGTCTAAATCAATCCAGTGGTTAGGGGAACAGAAAAAAAAAAAATTTGAGAAATCATGCAGTAATCAGTATGACACAATTTGAGAACTTGTAAATATAAAGAATACAGGGAAGGAAGTAATCAGAGATAACCATAATGTAAGTTCCATGGGGGCAAGAATTGTAGTCTCTTTTGTTCATTGCCAGTCCATATGAACTGAGTATATAAGGTATCAATTATTGTTGTGTTGAAAAAAATGTTTTTGTCCTTTGCCATTTGCATTATGTTTAGAAGTTAGTAATGTCTTTCCTTTTACATGCAATGAAATTTCAATAAAATGTTCCTTTATTTTTTGTTTGGCCTACTTGTTACCCTTAACTGCAGGTAACTTTAACAAAACTATTTGACTATGTTAACAAAATGTTTTTGAGTTTATCAAACATTAAATGGTTGGGACTTAAAGGGTCTTTAAATGAATTGGAGCACCTGGGTGGCTCAGTCGGTTGTGTCTGACTCTTGTTTTCCACTCAAGTCATGATCTGAGGGTTGTGAGATTGAGCCCTGATATCAGGCTCAAAGCTCCATGCAGCATTGGCTTGAGATTCTCTCTCCCTTTCCCTCTGCCCCTCCTGTGTGTTCTCTCTCTCTCTTTTTCTCTCAAATAAATACATAAATAAATAAAATCTTTTTTAAAAAAGTCTTTATGAATCTATGGCAAACCAGAAAAATGTAAGCTGTTTAGGATTCAGAAATCATTTTAGAGAAAATAACATTGACTTTAAGGTATGATACCATATGTATAAAGCTACTCCCAATTTTTTTTAAATTTTATTTTTTAGTAAGCTCTATACCCAACGTGGGCCTTAAACCCATAGCCTTGAGATCAAGAGTGGCACGCTCTACCAACTGAGACAGCCAGGTGCCCCATTCTGAAATTTTGTTTAAATGGTTTTTTTAGGATCATCTGGGGGGCTCAGTGGGTTAGCAACTGACTCTTGATTTAGGCTCAGGTCATGATCTCACAGTCAGGAGTCTGAGCCCTGCATGGGGCACCAGAGTCAGCAGAGTCTGCTTGAAATTTTCTCTCTCCCATTCCCTCTGCTTCTCCCCTCCACTCACTCTCTCTCTCAAATTAAATACATAATCTTTTAAATAATAATAAATAAATGCTTTTGTTTAGAACCTTTCAAACAATAACACTAATTTTTTTCGACTTTCTACCTATTTTGCCTACCTGGTTTGAGTTTGGGATCTTTTCTCTTGTGAATTGTTGGAATTTTACATCGATACACTAGAAATCGCATGGCTCATCAGAACTACTGTCCTTTCTCTTGAGAATTTTGAAGCCATTTTAACCATGTAATGCCAACAGTGTCATGTCATAGAACAATTTCTGATCTGTCAAACATGTAAGAGGAAGACAAAGTGCTTGGTGTGGAGGGAACCCCTTTATGTGTAAGCAGCTTGGTTCTTAAGGTGGAAGGAGTACTGAGAGTTCTCATATTACTTGAGGAGGCATGGGGGGGATCACCTTTCTTCTTCATGGTCACAGGTAGCCCAGTGACCCAGAGAGGGATATGGGAGACATCCACCAGTAGCAGGGCTCCACCTCCCAGCGACTATGCTCTGGGCACTGGAGCAAGTGGAAGTATACTCTCCAGTGCACTTGCTTTGTAAATTCTTGAGGCTGAGATCAAGAGGCTTTATCATGCTAAACTGCCACCTGAAATTCAGCCTCCCTCCTCTGGCCCAGAAGATTTCTGACTACTGCCTGGTCCTGTGTGGCCTCAACATTTTCTGGACTGTTCTCATATCACACAACTTTAGCATTTTGTATGAACTCTAGACAGAAAGCTTCCCTGCTAAACCTTTTGCTTTCAGATTTATTTCTGCTTTCCCAACAGATGACCTCATTCACAATATTTTTCTTGTTGTTGGCATCCCTCCTTCATCATGATTTGTAGTCACCTCCTTGATTATGTTGCTTCCGGCTGCTTAAGAGGAACAGCTTACCTTGCCCTGTTTAGATTCCTCATCCTCTCAGGCTTCTGCAGGCAGTCTCTTGCCATGTACCCTGAGTCCCCCAATGGAATCTAGACAAAAAACAGATTTACAGAGACTATATTCAGTAACAACCCACATATCTGGTCACTTCCAGTATCATAAGGAAATAGGACAGTGAACTTATCACTGGATTTGTTATCATGACATGATATTCTGACCTTCCAAAATTTAAATCTCATTTCAGTCAATTTTAAATATAAATTGCTTTCCCAGCACCACAGATTTTTTTTGAAACAACTTTTTATTTTACTAATAGGTTGTTCTGATGGGGAGAAGGAGTTAGGAGAGCTTTCCTTCGTCCTTCCTACCATAATAGCTCGGGTACCCATATAATTTATCCTTAAAACCAGTACATTTTTAAAAAACATTTTACTTATTTATCAGAGAGAGAGAGTAGAGTGAGAGAGATAGAGAGACAGCACAAGTGGAGGTGAGGATCAGAGGGACAGGGAGAAGCAGACTCTCTGGCGAGCAGGGAGCCTGACTTAGGCTTCCATCCCAAGACCCTGAGATCATGACCTGAGCGGAAAGCAGATGCTTAACCGACTGAGCCACCCACGCGCCCCTAAAAGCAGCACATTTTTGATATTGAAAAGGAGGACTGTTAATAGTCATGCTGGAAAGACAGAAACAAGTTGGTTCTTGAGGGAGTCAGCGATCCAGGGTGGGGATTTGGTGACTGCTGAGGTCGTGTATACTGGTGATGCGGTTGGAGACCAGGAAAGTCATCCTCAGATACGGTCAGGACACTGCTGAGCCTCCACAAGCTGGGCTGCGCTCACAACTCTAGTCACTACCTGATCTTTTTTTCAAGATTTGGTTGATTTATTTGACACAGAGAAAGAGAGACAGCAAGAGAGGGAACTCAAGCAGGTGGAGGGAGAGGGAGAAGCAGATTTCCCAATGAGCAGGGAGCCCGATGTGGGGCTAGATCCTGGGACTCCAAGATTGTGACTTGAGCTGAAGGCAGACGCTTAACCAACTGAGCCACCCAGGTGTCTCCACTACCTGATCTCTTTCATCCTTCACACTACTCAGTGAACCCCACCAATAATTATGGTCTCTCCGAATTCCCGGAAATCACTGTTAAGCTCAGAGCCAATGTCCAACAATCCCTCAGAGATTTAGGTATTTGCCTTTCCCCACTGCACTGTTAATCTGGTAAATGAACACTTTTCCTTGTGGAAAGCTGGAAAGAAAATTCCAGAACACACTAGTGTATACTTAGGTGCATCCGACCTCATCCCAGTGTGCTAAGAATGCATTGTATAAACTCAGGTCTGAGAGTTAGGTGAAAAGCTGTGACTGTTGAGGGAGCTGGAAACAGGCCTCTCTAAGCCCAAGTGTTGCTGTTGTTATAGAAATCAAATAGAACCTCCATGGACTCTTCTCCAGGGACTCCAATCAGAGGCCTGGAGATTATCAGGGTCGGTGGAGATCAGCACAGAGATTCAGGTTTCCCTGGCTTGATAACCTCCTCAGGTAGGGCTCCTACAGGCAGTTTTCCAAAGAGGAAAGAGACAACAACAAAAGACATTCTTTTCCTTCCAAATCTCTTTATTCTTATAGAGCCAGTCTTTTCAAATCATGGCTCTAGTTTTCACACACAAGATGGAGAAGAGTTATGGATTCAGCTGATATTACTCAACAACCCACTGGATCAGATTCTGTATTTTATTTTGGCCAGCAACTTAAAGAGATAAAAGGTTTTGTGTGTTTATTTACCTTCTTTTTTTTTCCTTTTTCTTTTTTTTTCTTCTTTTTTTTTTTTTGGTAGGCAGTGCTATAGGAGTTTGTTGTCATTCACTGACTTCAAGCATTCTGGAACCCACTGGAACAACCATTTCATCCAATTTTCCTCAATCTAATTCTACAGTAAGCCTGACATTTGTGTTCCACCCCGGGAGAGTTTGGAGAGTGAAATGGGCGTACTAAAGAAAATTATGCTGATGTAAGAAGCATAAAATACCCAGGCGACCCTGGGCATAGAATCCCTCAAATCATGCTTTGTATACTGTCCTATGGCATTAGCTGTGTGGTTGCCCAAAGTCTTATCTCTGGGGGAGGTTTCATTCCAGATGATAATTTGAGTCAATCTGAATGAAAAGATGGCCAGAGAGGCATGACTTAACACTTGCTTACTTTGATTTTAAGTCCAAGCATACCATATGAGCAGTCCCAGACTGTCCGCATTTCCCAGCTGGAAATTTCCCTATATTCATTCATCTGACCACTTTCTCATCAGTTAGGGTATTAATATCAAAGGATACCTAACAGAGTGTTGGACTGCTTGGATTCCCATTAAGTAACTGTTTAACTTCAAAGGATGGAGTGCCTGGAAGATATTATATAGGGTCATATAACTTTGGTGGCCTCTGATACCAACATCAGACCTACTGCAAAAATGGCAGAACCACTCTAGACAAAAAGAATGATTCCAATGTGTACAATGGGAGAATAAAGAACAATGCCAATGGAATCACCAATGTAGCAAACAGGAAAATTTTCATGCTTTGGAGGAGGAGCGAATCACGACCTATCCTCTGGCTCTAGGACAGGATTTCCTCATCAATAATTGAAGAATTGGATTCAGTGAATTATTAACTTCCAGTTCCAGTATGTCTATGAATTTATAAAACTCCAGCATGGAAAAAAAAACCTGAATAGCTACCACTCCGTGTTAGAAAAGGAGAATTAATGCAATTAATTAAAATGTATGTGCCTACAAAGCTCGGGGTGCTTTTTGTTTTTGTTTTTCATGCATTCAGGAGAGGTGGGCTGGAGGGAAAAGAGTTGTCAGGCTTATTCCATGCTTTGGCAGTAGGAAGTCAATGTAGGCGTAATTCAGGAAATTACTCTGTTACCAGTTTGGAAGTTTCTAAAAAGAGGTTCTTGACAAGAGGGTGAGCATGCTGGGATAGATGGAACCACCCATAGGGACACTGCAGATTTCAATTTGGGTGTGGCGCTGTTGGCTTTTTCCTTTTTGCTATAGATTACACCTTTTCCTTGCCAAGCTGGATCTCAAGCCTCTCCAAGGAGGGAACTCTACCATTTGCAACAAGATATGCATTTCCTATGTGGTTACACAAAACTTTGCTTTGGGAAAATGAACCATGACTCAGGATCCAAATGTTGCACTCTAGAAAACTGAATGCTCTTTTCATGTTTCTATTTTGAAAAGTTCTTTGGTGGTTTTTTTTAAATGACCTATCTTAGTTCCTTCAAAGTCAAATAATTGTGGCCTCTTTTGGATGTAAGCCTTGACACAGTAAATGTTTCCCAGAAACTATGTTTTACAAAAGAAACTAAAGCAAAGAAGTGTTTAAAAGCAGTGTCTTACAACTGCTTTGGTAATTCCCAGGTAGACACAGCTCATCTTCCACCATATTGGCTGTGTGTGTGTGTGTGTGTGTGTGTGTGTGTGTGTGTGCGCGCGCGCGCTCTGGGATTTGATCAACAATGATGAAAAACAATATTATAAGATCAAGAATACAAACATAGATTTGTCCTTGGAAACTCATTTTTATTGACTTGCTCAAAAACTACTGAACTTACACTCACCAAGCAAAAACTCTGTGATTTGATGTTCTTTTATTTTGAATCCAGGTTTCCCAGTTGAAAATGTGGGCTTTGATCTTTATCTGTGAATTGCTCAATGTAGGCCTCAACATGTTCCATTCTGTAAGAAAGTACTGTAGTCCACTTCTGGAATGAATTTCCCCAGGGCTTCTTAAATGGTTTGTGCTTTAATGTATGAGAGTTTCAATTTTTTCCAGTTTGATCAATTCCTTTTAAATTTGAATGAGATTCTGCTTTTCCTCCTGTCCTTGGATAATGCTATTGACCCACAGTCAATGGGTCATGCACTTGGAGTAGATTTTTGTAGCATTGGTGATGAGAATCCATCCAGACCTGGGCACTCTTGGTCACTTCTCCTTGGAACTAGACATGTTCCTGTTTCGATACTGGTGTAGCCTTTAGCTGTAGATCAGAACAAAACACATAGCCTGGGTCACCTTGGCACTGTTTTCTGACCAGCAGAATTAAATGATAGCAGACAGTTATTTTCATCTTTGAAGAAGATCCAGGCTTTTGCTGTTTTGTTTTCTCTTCCCATTTCCTTAGGTTGTAGTTGCTTCATTTGCTGCTATTTCCTAGCTTAGGTTGAATTTCAAGCCAAGGACATAACTGCAAGAGTAGCAAGAATAGAAAATCAATACCACATTGATTGCCTGTGAGAATGATTATGAATGACTTCAGTTTCCTCTTTGTAGTTTTAGGTTCATTGTCCTATCTTCGCCATTTATGGCTTTCTGAGTTTTTATAATGAAAATTTGTGATTGAATCAAGATGGGGAAGAAAACTATCTTGTCTGTACAAGGTTGTAAATTCTTAAATGGTATGCTTTTAAAAAAACTTTCATTATGGACGCAAAAAGAATTATTTTTTCTTCAGTTTTTTTCATAAGAAAAATGTCATTTTCTTGGTCACATTTGCAATAATATGGCCATGTTTAACCTGATCTAATTTAAGGTAAAAAATATTTAGGTGTTCACAAGAATTTTCACTCTAGGGGCGCCTGGGTGGCTTGGTCGTTAAGCGTCTGCCTTCAGGCCAGGTCAGGATTTCAGGGTCCCAGGATCAAGCCCTGCAATGGGCTCCCCTGCTTCTCCCTCTCTCATGCCCCCTGCTTATGTTCCCTCTCTCAAAGTCTCTCTCTCTGTGCCAAATAAATAAATAAAATCTTTTTTTAAAAAAAGAATTTTCACTCCATTTCAGTAACAGAAAAAATATATTCCATGATAATGCCTTATTTTAGTTCTAGCATTCCTTTTAAGCTTTGAGCATGAGAAAATATTTAGCAAACCTATGAACTTAGAACTGTTTTAAATTTTAAAGAAATCATAGAGAACTAGGTCAAGCCCTAAACAATTTTGGACTTGCGAGAATATGTTCTTGAACTTTCAGAAAGTGGGGAGGAAGGAAGGGAATGGAGGAATCTGCCAGCCTTGCTAGGCTCCTAGAGAAATATCATTCTGCAGATAAAGGGTGGCTTTAAACTGCAGGATCATCGATCTGGACTCTACCATTGGGAAAGATGATTTGGAAAAGAACGGGAATCTTGCTGTCATCTTCAATGCTGAATCACTTACACAACTTTGGTTGCAGGCAACAGAACTGACCTTAGTTAATATAAATGAGAAGCAATTTACTAGAGGGATATAGATATTTCCAAAATACAGGAAATGCCAAAGGCACCAATCTCAGTAAGGACTGGAATCAGAACACTGGTGATGATTGGGGGTCCACTGAAGTTCAGACTCAGCAGTGACACAGTATCGATTATTTGTCATTCCTCCTGTCTTTCCTTTGAGATTCAAATGCTGAGAGAGAGAGAGAGAGAGAGAGAGAGAGAGAGAGAGAGAGAGAGGAAAACTTGCCTAGCTTCACCTAGAGCGGACAAGGCTCTTTGAGGAACATACTGCTATGATTTTATTCATGGGAGATGGAGAGGGGTCTCCAAAGGAAAAGGAAACTATTACCAGAAGGGCAGGGGAATAAAAGACAGATGCCCTATGGCATCTGAGAGGACTGTGCATTGAGTTCTTAATTTGGTTAGGTGATGCCTTGCGGTTTAGTTCTAGCATAGGCTCTGCCTCACTCCTGAGGTCCCGCCATCTTGTTTCTGAGATTCCAATTCTAGAGACTATGACCTAATCTTATTTCTTGGATCTGAGTAGGACTAAAACCCGGATGTGCTGCCCTGTTCTCTACCAGAAAACTCCCTGGAGGTCTCTGTCTGATTGCTTCTAGATTTTCCAGCAGTGTGCCTGGTGCTTCTTCCGTCGGAACACTTCATATGTTCCTGGTGGGATCCTGCTGATGCCAATTGACTGCCAAGTTTTCTCTCTTTTTTTAAAAATACAGAAACACCTCTTTATATAGTCTGGCTTATCCAGTGTTCCCATTTAATTCTACCTTTTAAATTCATTTTAGTAAATAATGAATAAATATAAAATCTGAAGGATAATTTATGTAAAGTTTCAAGAAATATCAAATAATGACTTCCAAAGTACCTGCCACCCATTTGAAGAAACAGGATGCAATGTTATTCTCTTTCTTTTTTCCTCATTAGATACTGGTGTTTTATTTATTATTTTTATTTTTTAAATTTTTAATTTAAATTCCAGTTAGTAAACATACAGTGTAAAGGCTCAGGTGTACAATATAAGGATTTCACACTTCTGTACAATACCAGGGGTTCATCACAACAAGTGCGCTCCTTAATAGTCATGACCTATTTCCCCCACCTGCCCATCCACTTCCCCTCTGGTAACCATCAACTTATTCTCTAGACTTAAGGGTGTCTTTGTTTGCTTCTCTCTCTCTTTTTCTCCCTCTGCTTGTTCATTCTGTTCTTTAAATTCCACATATGAGTGAAATCATATGGTATTTTTACCATAATACTCTGTAGCTCCCGTCATTGCAAATGCCAAGATTTCATTCTTTTTTTATAACTGAGTAATATTCCATCATATGTATATTTACCACATTTTCTTTGTCCAGTCATCAATGCAGGAAAGGTTGTCCAATGGGGAAAAGAATGTCTCTCCAACAAATGGCTTTGGGATAACTGGACAGCAACAAGCTGAAGAATGAAAATGGACTACTTTCTTACACCATACACAAAAATACATTCAAAAGTATTAAAGACATAAATGTGAAACCTGAAACCATAAAAATCCTGGGAAAGAACACAGGCAGTAACCCCTTAAACATTGGCTATAGCAACTTCCTTCTAGATGTCTTCTCAGGAAGGGAAATAAAAGCAAAAATAAACTATTGGGATGACATCAAGATAAAACATCTCTTCAGAGCGAAAGGAAAAATCACCGAAAACATCATTCTTTCTTTTTTTTAATTTATTTATTTGACAGAGAGAAACAGAGCTAGAGAGGGGACACAAGTAGAGGGACTGAGAGAAGGAGAAGCAGGTTTCCCATCGGGCAGGAATCCTGACGTGGGACTCGATCCCGGGTCTCTAGGATCATGACCTGAGCTGAAAGCAGTCGCTAAACCAACTGAGCCACCCGGGCGCCCCCATTCTCTCTTAAAGTAACTCTCTGCCTGACTGGTCAGAATGGGAGCACCCCACCTTCCAGGTCACAGAAACTGTATTAGAACCTCAGTAGAATTCTAACATTGCTAGTGAGGTCTTAATGACTGCACTTCTCTGACCCTGAAAAACCTCCTAAGTTTAAATTAGATGACAGCATAGTGTGTACTCAGAGATGGAAGTGTTCTTTAATCTGAGTATGCTCGGTGAGTGTCTAGCACACTGCCCTTCCTCTTTTATGTGCTTCCCATAGCTTTAACTTGCTTAAGCCTACTTTGTCCTGAAGTAGGATGTTCACAGGTAATTGGACTCGAAATCCTTAAATCCTTTTCAGATTCACAAGATTGGCCTTAAAGCAGAGCCCAGCAGGGACCTAGAGGTCTTGATATGGGAAAGAAAGATACAGAGAGTGCTGCATTATTTGAGGATTCATTATCCCCACCTCTAAGTTATAAGGTTACATACAGAACTCAAGGTATCAAAACAGGAAATGATCCATTGTTTACCTGACCACTGATCCCCATTTAATCTCCCTCCCATCTTAATACCAGTGTTTAATCCAGTTTACTAAATCATCTTTGTTGTGGGCCAGTCTTCACTGGCACAGTTGTTTCAATTATGGAATTTGTTATGTTGTATGTTTACTATTTGCTTAAATGTCTTCCTTCACACTAGACAGAGCTCCTCAAAATGTAGATACTTTCTTGCTTCCTTTATGTTGTCATCTCCCTGTATGCAGCCCTGTGACTGACTCTTAGGAGATGCTCAATGCATGTGTGTTTCATGAAAGACCAAGAGTCAGGATTCAGCCCACCCAGGCTTTCTCAACATCACTTTGATCTAAAAATAGCAATTATTACATGTGCAAAAAACTTCCTCTAAGACTGTTGCTTTGATACTAAAAAGAATCAATAATCAAATTTCACATGAGTCATGGAAACAAACAATGGTGTCAAATTGTCTTTTTGTATAAATTTTAAAACCCTTATCCTGTATCCCAAACTTCTATCTTGTTATTCCAACATTGCTACAACTCAGTTCTGATTCTTTTTCAGGCAGGCCTTGTCTGTTCTTGAGTGGGCAGGGAGAATACTTTATATTCAGCCAGCAGCCTAGAGCGGGAGCTCTTAATGGGAACACGGATTCTCCCCCGCGGCTACACCTACACCCCACGTTCCCTGCCTCCAGTGTACTGTCACATTATGAGTATGGTGAATGCTCTACAATGTTGGCAGACAGAACCTCACCCAGAAGGTAGTTAATTTCAGTTTAAATGGTTATGTCCAATTGAATTGCCACCCGTAGCTGAAATTCCTTGGTTTATATATCACTTGTTTTCTTTATTTCTTAAAAGAAACCCTGTTCTGCTAGCAATCAGAATTACTCAAAATTCTAACAATCGTGACATTGTCTTGCAAAGATCATTAAGGGTCTTTAAAAATCCAATTTAAGCAAAAAGTCTGTAAATATGCAAAACATTGCATTCAAGTAGGAAAAACAACAGACTTTAACATATCAGATTCTAAGGAGGACATAATAAGTACTTTAACAGTTACTGTGTGTGGGTTGATTCTGCAGTGGCTGAACAGCTCAGAATATTGAAAGAGCAGTATTTCTATGCCTGGGTAGTGGGCGGGAAGGGATGTCCTATATGCAGGCAGCCAAGCGGCAAACATACTTGTGATTACAGTGGAGGGGAAAATGATCGTAATGCTTATGAGGACAAAGCAATTAAACATAGACTTCTCATCCCTCATGTGTTAAAGCGAGGGTCACTAACCTAAAACCCATAGTCTAATTCTGGCTTGCTTAAAAGAGTCCTAAAGAATTCTTAGTCCAGCTCTCACCAGCCCAAACTAGATCTGACCAGACACTCATTGCTGGTTTGAGATACTATAACTTCCCTTTTCCCCAAAGCCATTGGGACCTACACAAAATTGTACCACTCGACTCCATTCCAGATTCCTGACTTTAGAATTCAACTGCAGTTGGCTATACATGATGAAGAGACAGCTAGATGACATTTTAATAGGTAAATTCCAAAATGTATAATTTTTTAAACGATTATTTATTTATTTATTTGATGGAGAGAAACACAGCTAGAGTGGGAACACAAGCAGGGAGAGTGAGAGGGAGAAGCAGGCTTCCCACCGAGCAGGGAGTCCAATGTGGGGCTCGATCCCGGGACTCCGGGATCATGACCTGAGCTGAAGGCAGACGCCCAATGACTAAGCCACCCAGGAACCCCTGGAAGTCTTTTTAAAGTGAGGATATTATTATTAAGGTAAATGCAGTAGAGAAAAGAACCATCTGAAAATGAAACCACCATCACACACAAAATATCAATCAAATAACAATTTTAAGTATACAAAAATGCTTGAAAATGTGTGGGAGGTGGCAACCGGGTGGCTTAGTTGATTAAGTGACTGCCTTCAGTTCAGGTCATGATCCTGGAGACCTAGGATTGAGTCCCTCATCGGGCTCCCTGCTCGGTGGGAAGCCTGCTTTTTCCTCTCTCACTCCCCCTGTTCCATCTCTAGCTATGTTTCTCTCTGTCAAATAAATAAAATCTTTAAAAAAAAAGAAAAGAAAATGTGTGGGAGTGGGACAAGAAGAGGCTCCAGTGGGAATACTCTAGGAAGAAGACAAGATTATTGGGGAAAAGTCTGCTCTTGGGGAAAGACAATTTGACATCCCAGGAAACTCATTCATGGAATTAAGAGAAACAATCACTTTCAGAGTTTAAGCCCAGGGATCCCAGGAAAGTTTGTCTGCAACAAAAAAAAATCACCTACCTTTTGGTATCTCTTCCCCTTGTTCCTGGAGAAATTCTTGGGGTCAAGGAGTGTGAGGGGTTGTGCCCATCAGGTATCCTGATAGATGCTGCAAATATCCCCCAAAGTGGTAAGGCATTGTTATTATCAATGTTGAATTGTTTAATCTAACACCTAAAGACATAGACATTCAGAGAAAATTTAGAGAGGGAGATCATTTTGGAGCCTGAGCCACTGCCTTGAAAGTATGAGAGTGCTTGGTTGGGGTTGGAAAGACAGGAAAAATTCTGATGTAGTGGAGAAGGTAGAAGTAGGATGGTGGGAATTAGGGGATGGGGTGAAGAAGGTATTTTATTTAAATCATATTTCTTCTTAGTATTTTAGAACTATTTTAGCTTTAGGGGCACCTAGGTGGTCAGTCAGTTAAGTGGCTGACTTTTGATTTCGGCTCAGGTTATGATCTCAGGATCATGATATTGCAAGCTTCACGCTCAGTGGGAAGTGTGCTTGAGATTCTCTCCCTCTGCCCTTCCCCCTGATTCACTCTCAAATAAATAAATAAATAAATAACCCCCCCTTTTTAAAGAATTATTTTAGTTTTAGTTGTCCAAAGTTAGGACAAAGATGATGTTTTATGCTATCTGGTAGTTTCTCCAAACACTTGATGAAATTTGAAGTGACAAGAACACAAACTTCAGAATTAGAGTCCAGTTCTAAATAATTTTCCACCTGAGGCAAGGCTTAAACTTTCTAACACAAACTGGGGCTAGGAATATGTCTAGTGGACATATATCAATTACCTATCCAGCATTCAGTTCTGTTGTCTGCTGTCTTAGGGAAATCCTGTTCTTTCCCAGCTAGTGGAAGTTTGGCAAGGATTAAACCCAATCTTTTTTTTTCTTTTTAAAGATTTATTTATTTATTTGACAGAGAGAGACATCACAGAGAGAGGCAGAGAGGCAGGCAGAGAAAGAGGGGGAAGCAGGCAGAGAGCCCGATGTGGGACTCGATCCCAGACCCTGAGATCATGACCTGAGCTGAAGGCAGAAGCTTAACCCTCTGAGCCATCCAGACCTCCAGATTAAACCCAATCTTAACTCTAAGAGTTGAGGTTTTTTGTTTGTTTGTTTTATTTTTTTTTTAAGTTGAGTTTAATGGGTGCAAGCCAATCATTTCATCCAATGTAGGCTAAAGCTGTATGGAGAGACTTTAGGGGGTGGGGAGTACTGGGATATGCGCTAACCTTTCTTTTCTAAGAGTCAATCTCTATCCTAAGCTATGGTGCATATGTTGACATGAGTCTGGGAATGACTGCAGCCATATACAACCAGAAGGAAGTCAGCTGAAATTGAATTTGTCATACAAGGCAGAGCTAAGAAAAGTATAGATAAATTCAGCCACAACAGTCTTGACTCTATACCTAAAAGTTCACCTACCTCTGGACTTATGAGTTATACAAGCTGTTTTGTTACCTACGCTGGGCTTGGTTTATATTCTGTTACTTGCTGTCAAAAGACTGCTAACCGATCCAAGAATTTCTTGTGGGTTTTGTGAAGATTATGGTCTAGCACATGGCTGTGTATTTAAATATTACTTCAAGAAATAATAGTTCCTTTACAAAAATTAAGTTAGTAAATACATGGTGAATACCCATTATGCTGTTATATATAAGATATGGCACCAAGCTTTAAGTCTTATGCAAATAAATAAGAGTGGATCCCTGCTCTCAAGGAGTTCACATACACTAACTGGTATATACTAGTCTTTAAATAAGTCCTTGGCTATCACTAAAAAAGTGTAAGCAAACACATACTGGGTACTTTCATCTGGAATAGAGTTAGATTACTCAGAATTTAAAAAGTTCATTAATGGGGCACCTGGGTGGCTCAGTCTGCCTTTGGCTCATGTCATGAACCTGGAGTCCCAAGATCAAGCCCCATATCAGGCTCCCTGCTTGGTGGGAAGCCTGTTTCTCCCTCTCTCACTCCTCCTGTTATGTTCCCTTTCTCGCTATATCTCTCTCTCATATAAATAGAAAAAAAACTTTGAAAAAAGTTCATTCGTGAATATAGAAATTTGACAACAATGTTAAGTTACCTGAATATATTACTCTGGACTAAAATAAATAAAGCAATCTATTAATTTCTTTAGAAACTTACAAATTGGGGCCCCTTGGTGGCTCAACCCAGACTCGATTTCGGCTCAGGTCATGATCTCTGCATCAGGCTCCATGCTCAGTGAGAAGTCTGCTTGAGATTCTCTTCCTCTCCCTCTGCCCCTCTCTGCACCTCTCTTATAAATAAATCTTTTTTAAAAAACCTTACAAATAGCATAGAATCAATGTTAGATGGGTTTAAACAATGCTTTTCAATTCTCCCCAAATTCCTCTGTTAGGGCTTCTCTTAGTAACATTTAAAAATATAAACACTCTTCTGTGATTCAGAAGAATTCTGAAGTAAGTACAGCACAACTTCAAACATGTTCTATTTAAGTAAATTTAGCACAGTTTTAAAGAATCTGTAGATATTTCATAACCCAGAAGCATTCTTTTCAAGATTTCCAGTTGAAACTCTGCTGCTGCTAGCGTTTTTGGAGTAGGAGAGTACTATTTTTAGAGCCCAAATACAGTTGCTATTATAAGCATTTTCTTAAGAGTAGTAATACTCATCAGTAAATATTACTTAAAATTCACTTGGCTTTTGTAGTGAGTTAGATTTGTTCCTTGATAGTTTGGGGAATACTATCTAGTATATTATCATTCGATCTAAAGTACTTCATCCACTAGCATCACACTGAATTGGGCATTATAACAACCACGTGCATTGTGTAACTTTGCAAAGATGATCATAGTAATTTTCTTCTGCTATGTCATTCTTTGCGCATGGGGGCACCAACCCTGAAGTGGGTGGATCATCCTTAAAAGTAAGTTAGAAATCTGGGTGCCTGGGTGGCTCAGTCTGTTGATTCTTGTTTGCATCTCAGGTCACGATCTCAGGGTCATGAGATCGAGCCCTGCATTGGGCTCCATTCCCAGTAGGGACTCTGCTTGAGATTTTCTCTCCCTCTCCCTCTGCCCCACCCCCCACATGTACTCTTTTTCTCTCTCTTAAATAAATAAATAAATAACTCTTTTTAAAAGAGTAAGTTAGAATGCATCAATAAAGAATTTAGAAAATATCACTAACATGGTGATTAGGCTGGTTTCAAAAACAACAAGTACAGGACACAAGCTATACTTAAAATAATTTTCTCTGTTATTTCAGTGCAAGCCACTTAAGCAAAAAGATGTATGACTCTCTTTTATGATCTCAAATGTTGGCCTATTTAAATAAAATTTCAATAAGGAATTTCAATAAATAGTATCTTGTTTCACTTTCACAGGCAAAAAATAATCAATAATGAGTGTGTGGAATTAAAATAGCTTCTCTCCCAGGTATGAAATAATATCTATAGAAGCAAGATGGGTTTTTCAACAAATGATAATTGAAAAAGAAGAGAATGGAGATAAGGTAATAACAAGGAATAAATACATGTTATTGCTAATCACTATCCTCATGTCTTACTTAGTTTAGGGCTGATGGATGATAAAATGTCCTGTGCTTCCCCAAGAGTTTGAGCCTAACTTTTTAAATCTCCTGTTTAATTAACACTACCACTGCCCTGTAAGTTTCACAAATTTTTCACAGTCCATATCACACAACATCAGACATAAACCACTTTGCTTTACATTGAAAACATGATGCAGAGAGGTAAATACCAAGAAAAGACAAGCTGGCCAGCAGCTATTACAAAGAAAAGACATTTGTTCCCTGTTTCATGTTGTTTGTTTTTTCCTCTTTGTTCTTTTGTGCTGTATCAGCTTGAGGTCAATTCTCATGATGAATGTTTCTGTCTCCTCGTCTTCCTCATCTTCGTAGTAAATCCTTGTCTGCTTATGTGGAACTCAAGTAATTCAAGAACTTTTGGAACTAAGTCAGTCCTTGGGCATCTATGATCAAAATGAAGGTCATTTCCAGACAAGACAAGGTGGTGTAGACCTCTTTTCCTCTGCTCTTTCCTGCTGAGTATAACTATAAACCTTGGAAATGGCGCAAAAGACAACTAAAGGAGAAATGTAAAATGTGTTTAGAAGAAAGGTGGTTTGAGACCCTAGGACTGTAGGAACAGCATAATCTCAAGGCATCTCATGAACTTCTACCAAACATAGGAAAGCCATCCAGACCCTTACTTTCAACCTAGCAATTGAAGGCCCCTCAGGTGGGCTCATTCCTTCCCCCAGATTATACTAGGGTCCCTTTAACAACATCAAATTAACCTGGCATCACCAGTAAAGGGAGATGGATTGGGAACACTGCCAGAAATAAGAGACCAGATGGTGTACAGTTTTTTCTGCTGGATCTGAGACTCTCCTTTACAATTCTTTTCCATTGAGAAATACTGAGATAGATAGGCAAAGCTAGCAAGAGAGACCAAGTAGCCTGATCTGGGAGACCTCTTTGTCCGCCACAGGCCTGTACTCTCCTGCCTCAATCAGAAACACCCAGGACAGCATGGGGAGGCGGGGTGGGGAGTGACCACTATGGATGAATTCATATCAATTTCACACAATCTCTTCCAGATAAAAGAAGAGGAGACGATGCTTCCCAACTTATATTATTAGGCTAGTATTACCCTGATACCAAATCCAGACTATGTTAGTACCAAAAACCAAGGAAACAGCAAATGTACAGACTAATATTTTCTGTGATGCAAAATTCCTTAATCCAAATAATAGCAAACCAATTCCAACAATGGGTTAAAAATTATATACCACCACCAAGAGGCCATTTGTTCTAGCTTTATAGGGCTGGTTAAATATTCCAAGAATTAATCCACATAATCTAAGCTAAAGGAGAAAAGTAAGCTAAAGGAGAAAAATCATAACATCAACGTAGCAGTTGATGCAGAAAAAGCATTTGTGTGCAAAATCTAATACCTGTTCATGATCAAAGCTTCCAGCAAATCAGGAATAGTGGGTGATTAACACAACCTGGTAAAGAGCATCTATAGAAAACCTACAACTAATGTCACACTTAATGGTGGAAAACTAATGTCAAGGTAAGGACATCCACTCTCACCGTCCTAATCAACATAGTGCTGGAAATTCTAACCACTGTGATAAGACAAGAAAAAGGAAAAAAAAGCCATACATTTTGGAAAGGAAGGAATAAAATAATCTCTATTGGCAGATGACATGATTGTCTACACAGAAAATCCCAAGAAATCTACAAAACAGAACTTCACAAACTATTAAGGGAGTTCAGCAAGATCTAAGAATACAAGATTGACACACAAAAATCAAATACATTTCTATATATTAACAATGAATATGCAGAAAACACAATCCTTAATGCAATTACCACTTATAATTGCTCCAAAGAAAAGGAAATTCTTAGATATGCACATAAGAAGACATGTAGAGAAACTGTATGATGAAAATTCTAAAATATGCACAAAGAAAATCAAGGGAGACATAACCAACTGGAGAGACATATCATATTCATAGAATGGAGATCTCAATTGAGTAAAGTGTCAATTCTCCTCAAATCATTCTGACATTTGATTTCAGCTCTGGTCATGATGTCAGGGTCCTGGAATTGAGCATTCCCTCCCACCCCTGTTGGGCCCTACACTCAGCAGGGAGTCTGTTTGAGGATTCTCTCTCCCTTCCCTTCTGCCCCTCTCCCTGTTCTCTCTCTCTCTCTCTCTCTCTCTCTCTCAAATAAATAGATTTTTTTTAAAAAATAAAAAGAAAGGGGAGACCCTTGTAGTGTAATTATCATGACTGTGGTGAATTTATGAACCTACACAGTGATAATATTATATAGTTCACATACGTGCCCAATGGAGTACAAGTAAAACAGAGGAAATCTGAATAAAATTGGTTGTTTTATTTTTATTAACATCTGTATTCTGGTTGTGATATTATCCTATAATTTAGCAAAATGTTATCAGGATAAACTGTGTATAAGGGGTGTCTCTGCATTATATCTTATAAATGCACCTGAATCTTTAATTTTTTCAATAGAAATTTCAATTAGAAAGACTGAAAGTCAGCTTTATACACCTAAGCTTAGGATTTGTAAATTTAGGACAGTTAAAAGGAAGTTGGTTGCAAGTGTATACACTGCATTGCTCTTGTTTTAGATGCTGAAAAATGTGGATGGAATAAAATAATCTGAGATAATTTTATACAAATGATTCATCCAGGAGTGCTTACATGGTTCAGTCACTTAAGCATTTGCTTTCAGCTCAGGTCATGATCCCAGGGTCCTGAGATTGAGCCATGGGATTGGGCTCCCTGCTTAGCAGGGCAGTCTGCTTCTCCTTCTTCTGCCCCTCCCCCTGCTCCTGCTCTCTCTCCCAAATAAATAAATAAAATCTTTAAAAAGAAAGATCTGTCCATAAGGGATTCTTCTAGGTAATTAGGATATTCATCATTATACCTAAGTTTTAGGGGAATTCATGTCTTTTCAAAATGTTCTTTGATGCCTCTGACAGAAATAATGCAGTAACTGGAAACTGGTTGGTACCAATTCTAATATCAGTGACTGGCAATATTTTGAGGTGTTTTTGAGGAAAAAAATCCTGTATTAATTCAAATTCCTCCAAATATTTTTAACTTACAAAGAATCTTCCTTTATATTCAACTTTTGTGTAGTTAAGAAAATGTAAGTTTTCTTATAGGTTTATTTATTTGAGAGAGAGAAAGAATATGAATGGGGGGGTGGTTTAGAGGGAGAGGGAGAACTTCAAGGAGACTCCCTGATGAGTGGGGAACCTGATGTGTGGCTCAGTCCCAGGACCCTAAGATCATGACCTGAGCTGAAATCAAGAGTCAGACACTTAACCAACTGAGCCACCCCGATGTCCCAAGAAAATATAAGTTTTAATAAAAGCATAACATATAAGAAGACCGTAGCCATATAGTACAGCTATTTTCCATGTTTGTGCTGAACCAATTTGTGATACAATATACTGGGACGTTAAGTTTTCTATACCGCCAACTGTATCCTTTTGCAATAATTAAGGTCATTGTGAGGAAGGTAAAATATAAATCATTCCAAGATATATAAAATATCACCTGTCCTTTCAGCACAGTTTCAAAAGGCCTCCTATAAGCAACCTTCAAACATGAATTGTTTTGGTATGATGATTTATAAGGCACCTTATCTTTGTTGTGCCCCTTGGTGTAGATGGGAAGAGAGCCAAATGGAAATTAATGAAAATATCAATTTGTGTTCACATTCTTTTTTTCTGTATAAGATAAACATATAGGACAGCTCAATCCATAAATAGATAGACCTATGCTTGGTGGCATACCAAAAGTCTCAGTGTACCAATACGGTTTTCATGGCCATGTGCTAATATGATTTCCATTTGAACTTAGTTCTGAGGTGGTGATCTTCCCCAGTTCATCCCTCATCTATAAAAAATTCTTTAAGGGTTTAAGTCAAATCAAGAGGTAGGTCTAAGATGGCAGTAGGGATCTCAAAACAATAACAACAATAATAAATTAATGTATGAGAATGCAGTGAAGTTAATTCACTGTAAGCAGACCAGAAATTACATGCCTAACAGCCCTTCAATTTGCAAATGGTCTTAGTCAGCCAGAATTCCCCTGGCACTCCCACCTCCAAGTCAGTGGAAACCACATCAATTCTCAGAAGCATGTGTGCATTTGGAATGGTGGGCATCTTGCCAATGCAATTTCTCCATGGTGATCATCTTGTTATAATGTCAACCATCGGAGAACTATCAGCCCATGAAAGACAAAGCAAACACAAAGGGATACTTCAATATCCAATATCTCAAATACAGAGACCATAGTTAATATTTTAAAAATACATATTACTATTAAGTATTTTGTAGTTAATACTAATTTTATAGTAAGCATGATTACAATTTCAACTTTTAAGTCATTGTATTATCTGTTAATTTTTCAAAATGTACTCCATGGTCTTTAAACCCTTGAGACTTAATTAAATTAAAATGAAATCATACCCTGAGCATCAAAAAGCAATTCTGCTAATGAGGAAAATAAAAGGTCTTTATTTGCAAGAGTTTTGCTATCAAAAAGGATATTATTATAGAGAAGAGTATTTTGTGATTTCTAAGTGATAAAGAATAAAGGGAAGAAGCTACTGTTGTCGGGCACCAATACCCAGAATTCTTTTTGTAGGACCTCTATTGATACCAAGAGGTATTCTTAGTATGGTAAAAAGACAGACTAGGGGGCACCTGGGTGGCTCAGTTGGTTAAGCGACTGCCTTCGGCTCAGGTCATGGTCCCAGAGTCTTGAGATTGAGCCCCACATCGGGCTCCCTGCTTGGCGGGAAGCTTGCTTCTCCCTCTCTCACTCCCCCGGCTTGTTTTCTCTCTCTAGCTGTATTTCTCTCTGTCAAATAAATAAAATCTTTTAAAAAAATAAGACAGGTTGGAATGGTGATGTCCTAGACAGCAAACTGCCAAATAACAAGGAATTTAGTAAGATGGTTGATAGCACATTGATAGCTTGACATTGGCCATGGTGGGAATATTTACACCATGGAAATTGGCAAATTCTGCAAATAAATTGCTACCTTCTCCTCCTCAGAAAGCCAGTAGTTAAACACTGACCATCATACCACCGGATTTCACTCACATTGGTGGAGTAAGTGGTCTCTTATATTTGTGATTTTGAGAGGAGAAACTGAGGAAGATCCTACCTCTTTTAAAATAACTTATTGACCAGTCTGCTACAATCATCATTAGGCCACTGTGAGATAGAAAGATGGACCCAGAAAGTCTGTTTGATAGTGAGGATGGCTTGTATATAGTCTTGTGTAGTTTACAGAACTCTCAACATGGTTGGTGCCATTCGATCTTTACAACAGTCCTGGAAAGCAGGTTCTACTATTAGTCTCATTTTACAGGTGTGGTAACTGAAGCTCAAAAGGATTTAGTGTCTTGTCCAAGGTTACACACCAATGCTAGAATGCGTAAACTTAGGTCCTCTCTTGCTAACTATGTCATGTTTCTGAAGTAAAAGCACACTAAGGTGGGTATACAGGTTAATTTGGTTTGGACTGGGAAATCTGTGTTGGAGAAGGGTGTAGGGCATGAACTGTTACTCTAGTAATGGGTAAATTATTTCCAAGCAAGCAGGGAACAACAAAATGGTACCAGATACTTAAGTGGTGAATAGCTCAGGAGAAACTATAATATCGTAAGAAGGCTAGGAATTGTGCCAAAGGCAACGCTGGCTTCAAACACAGGTGATTTATTGAAGGCATTAAAAAAAAACTAAAGTATTATAAGATCTGGTGGTTAAGGTGGAAAGGTGATGTCTAGAAGTGGGTAATTGTAGGAAGCTGCTCCTACTTCTAATCTTGAAGATATTTAGAGACCTAACTTTGGTCAAGGTCCCCTTAGCAAGTCACATCATTCTAGTTAATGGGGTGGCTTGTGTGTGTATTGAAATATGATGGTGTGGGTAAAAGGAGAGGTAACTAAAGAGGTCAGGGAGAAATGATCATAGGGACTTTGTTCTAATGTAGAGAGGCCCAAGATGAAGGTGATTTGAAACAAAGAGTGACCTTAGGATCAGCTCAGGTTCTAAAAGCATGATTAAAGTGGAAGTCATTTCATAACACTTGGATCTGACTTCGCTTCTAATGGTAGAGGTACCCTTTACTTCCTGTGTTTTACTTCCAGTGATTTTATGAAGCCAATCCTTATAATCCATTCTCAGATCTGCCTTCGAGTGACCTGGCAGTCTACAGTTTGTAAAAAAGGAAGGAATTAAAGGTAGAAAAAAAACATTTACTTTACCAGAGAGCAACAGATCTTTACTCTGAAAAGGACATGGGTCCAGGAGGTTTTGGGAGGTTAATATGGTTCAATTTGTTTGCTCACATGAGGCAATACGGAGTCAATGTCACCAAAAGTATGTATGTGCTGGGTTGGTGCTTGTCAACGGTGATATAAAAACAACCCTGCTCCACAACAAAACACTAGCTATCTTTCTATTATATGTTATATACATAAACACACCCATATAATATGTATGCATTTATATGCTGTATAACACATATTATATGTAACAGTAGAGGCGTATTATATGACACACACACATACATTTAGAACATGGACAGCTACAAACTCAGAGTGACACCCTTTTGACTGCCCACCCCCTCCTGGATCTGATTAGGGTTTGTCCAATGATACAATGGCAGTCTCATGCCACATCAGAGCATCCATAAAATGGATAATCTCCTTGCAGATAGTAGAGAGATATATGGGAAACTCGTATTAGTGAGACCACAACGGAAAGATCATAAAGGGAGAAAATACGTTTGAAGCGGGAAGAGGGTACGAATTAGAACTTTGGTGGAACTGGAATGTCTACAGCATCCTGCTAGATCATTCAGAGACAGGTCTTGATTCAGCAGCACAGATTTGGTAACCCAAAAGAAATTCATCTGAGACACGTTCCTTTGGCTGAGATGAGACAAAGATGGAAGATGATTCTTGTATTTTCACCTCAGGCATTCCAGGGTGTTAGAGGCCCTGTTGTGTGGTTTACATGAAGTGGGAAAACTCTTACATGAAGTGGGAAAATTCAGGTGGGGGAGGGGTGAGAGACATGGAAAAGGGAAAAGTCAGGAAATACCTAAGAGGTTTTGGATCTTAGGCTGTTTCTGAGTTGGGTCTCCCTAATACTCTCTCCTCCGTGTTCCTCAACACAGTGGTTATGACTATTGGTTCAATGGAGAACTGACATAGCATCTACCAAAAAAGGAACAGAGTAAGGAGGGAGGCAGTTTTTCCCTCATTCTCCCTACAACAAAATCACAACCTTGTGGGAAGGCAGCGGATGTGGACAGCATCAAATCATCAGGAAAAGAAGGCCCCGGCTTCATCCTCAGCAGGGATTGGAATGGCAGGGGCATTTCAAATTCTGAACATTTGACCTGATAACCTTCATTTAGCCTAATGAAAGGTTATTAAATTTGAAAATTTGACATAATAATCTCCATTTAGCCTAATGAAAGGTTATTGGCTTTGAGAAAGAAAAATGGTGTGACATAACACACACACACACACACACACACACACACACACACACACACATGCAGATTATATTCTGAATCCAATCCTTCTCTGTCCCTCCATTATTACCTCTCTGGTCCTGGCCAGCATGTTGCACGTGCCTTGTTACAAACACATTGTTAATGGCTCGTTCCATCAGAGCCACGAGAGAGATATTCGGACTGAAACTGAATTATGTCAAACCTTTTCTAGATTTCTCCAGTTGTTTGCCTTCACATACCTCACTTGCCAAATGGACTTAAGAGAAGTCCATACTTACTGGCATTCTGAAAATTAAGTACTTGGGGTGTGGCAGGCCCTCAATAAATGTTCAGTGGTATCTTTGCTATTGTTAGAATCCACATTCTATTTACTCAATGTGCAATGAGTTGAGAGTTATTTTGTACTTACACTTTTTTTTTCAATCACTAGTGATGGTTCATTTGATAGTTACTTGGGAGAAGCATTAGCCATTGCCAAATAAATAAGTTCCAGTTATTACATATTTTGAGGGAATATACAAAGAATGCTCCTATAAAAAATCTTCTTATGCAAATGATTGCCTGCTCTTGCTTCTTTGTTGGGGACTAGCTTTGGAACTACTGTTTTATCTGTGAATAATACTTTAATTTAATAGCACATATGTTTTGACATCCATATGGCTTTCCCTGTACCTCAGTTTGGGCTCCTTCACGAGATGAATGCATTTCTCCTGATGGTACTCTCTGGAAGTCCTGGTGTGAAATGTAGGAGTGTCCTATTTAGGTCAGACTAGGACAAATACATCTCCAAATTTAAAAAAGGATAAGACTAATAATTCTCATGGAATGTGCCAAAGAGACAAATAGAAAATTTGTTCATATATATTCAATACACTGCTTCATTATTACTCTGCAATTATTGCAAATACTTAGAATATTTGCATAAAAGGGGTGGGGAGGAGTAAGAATACATAAAACAAGATTATTCCAGAGTTGGTTGACAAACACGCCTGTCATAAGGTACATGGACTATTTAGAAATAGGTTACCAAGCTGGTTCTAGGCTTCCTAGAAATCAGCACCAGAAGTAAATATGAGAATGAGATGATTGAGATAATTTATGACATCTGGAAGATGGAAGCTGGCTAGTTGTTTAAAGGAAGTATGGCTGCTCCTGGTTTTGTAACTGAGAAATTTGTTCCTTGGGTCCTCATGTGGAAGACATGGCACGATAGAGCAAATATCATCCCTAAAGATATTCTTATAGTGTTTGCTATAATGAATTTCATGGGCTGTTCCTTATAATGCCCTTCGATGTAAGCAATGTCAGAACAGAAAGGAACTTACAGTTTGGGGAAGCAGGTCTTTGAAGATGTGTTTTGAGGGGCAGTGGACGAGACACAAAATAATGTGGGCCAGATATATCTGCCTGGATACAATGATAAATTTGAGTATCTCTAGATATTAGACTGAATATATTTTAGAAAATCCTCCCAAAATAGTTTCCAGATTTATTTTCAGTAAGTATTATGTAACAAGGCAGTTTAAAGTTAACTCCCAAATAAATATCTCTCTTGCTAATTAATGGCAGGCCGTGTAATACACTGACATCATCTTATCAAAGCCAGGTCTAACCAGGGCATGCTTGAACAAATACTAATTTCAAATAATGTCACTTCCTACTAAGTCATTAAGGATAAACTAGTTGAAAAGAGTACCTGGTATATAGAATTTTAGGCAGTTAAAAGTTGGAGGTTTACTAAAATTAATTATTCATAACTATTGTGTACATATGTGGCTGAAGAGAGCAATGTGCTATATCATGAGCCAAGTGTACACAAATAAATATTGATTCTTTGGTTTATGGAACCTCTCACTCTTCAGGACTTGACATTTGGAAGAAGAGTTGATTAAGCACTATGACTACAAACAAAGCAATTCTCTCACTGGTGCTGTTCCCTGTGAGTGCTGTATGCTACAATTCTTGAAGGTGTGTGTAGGAAAAGGTCTTACAAAAACTCTGCCTGTCATTCTCCATCCCTCTCCCCTATACATCCTTAGAGTTGTTCTAAGTCAGCTTGGTATACATCACTAACTCAGGATCCCTCTTTCCCTTCCTGTCTTCCTCCTTCCCTGCCTTCTTTCTTCCCTCCTTCTTCATTCCTTTGCCACTTTCAATCTGGGGGAGTAGTGTTTTAGTGACTAGTTCCTCAGTCTGATGGTATGCACCAGGTCTCCTTACTTACTTTTCTTATTACATCAGGAACAACAGCATAAACACATGGTCTCTGGAGTCCGACATATCTGTATTCAAATACTAGCTCTGATATTTACTAGCTGAGTCACCTGAACACTTTTCTTAAACTCTCCTCGAGTCTTATTTTTCTCTTCTATGAAAAGAACAAAATGATACCTATCTATGCTAATTAAAAGAACTGCTTTATAGCATGTACCTGACATTCTTTAGGCGTTCAGTAGTTGTTAATTTCACTTTATCCCAGTTACTATTACGAACGGCTTACAGGCGATAGGGACAAAGTTATTCTAACAGTGATGTTTGTAAGTATCCGGTGCTTACCTCCAGCAACTGGGGAAAGGATCTACCTTTTAATAATACTCAAACTCAACAAAACAAATGAATAAACAAACAAAAAAGTAGAATCAGGCCTAATAAATATAGAGAGAAGAGACGAATGGTTGTCAGAGGCAAGTGGGGGGAGGGTTGGGCAAATGGGTGAGAGATTGTGGAGGTATATAATCTTCCAGTTATGGAATGAATAAGACACAGGAATAAAAGGAACAAAATGGGGAGCCTAGTCAATAATATTGTAGTAGTACTTACTATATGCCGGTAGACGGTAGCTATACTTGTGATGGGCATAGCATAGACTCTATAGTTACAACACAGTGAACTGATGTAAGACTGTGTGTCACCTACCCTCAAATAAAAAAAAGATTTAAAAATACATAAAATGCTCAAACCCTTCTGTTTAACTTGCTCCCTGAGGAAGGCAGACTAATGGCCCCCAAAGACTTTCATACCTTAATCCCCAGGACCTGTAACTATATGATCTCACGTGGCAAATGGGGCTTTGCATTAAGATTAAGAATTTAGAGATAGGGAGATTATCCTGGATTATCCTCCCCACTCCCCACCCATGGGCACAATGCAATCAGAGGAGTTCTGAGTGAGAAAAGGAAGACAAGAGAGTGAGAGGTAAGGAGCATAAGGGGAGAAGCAGAATTCAATGTGATGTGATGCTGGCCTTAAAAACGAAAAGGGAGGGGTGCCTGGGTGGCTCAGTCATTAAGCCTCTGCCTTTAGCTCAAGTCCTGGTCCCAGGGTCCCGGGATCAAGCCCCGTATCAGGCTCCCTGCTCAGCAAGAAGTCTGCTTCTCCCTCTCTCACTGCCCCTGCTTTTGTTCCCTCTCTAGCTGTGTTTCTCTCTGTCAAATAAATAAATAAAATCTAAAACAAAAACAAAAACAAAAACAAAAAACCACGAAAAGGGGCCTGGGTGCCTACGTGGCTCAGCCGGTTAAGTGTCTGCCTTTGGCTCAGGTCACGATCCCAGGGTCTTAGGATGGAGTCCCGCAATGGGCTCCCTATTCAGTGGATAGCCTGCTTCTCCCTCTCCCTCTGCCTGCTGCTCTGCCTGCTTGTGCTCTCTCTCTCTATCTCTCTGTCAAATAAGTACATAAATAAATAATTTAAAAAAAAAAGAAAAGGGGCCTTACCAAGGAATGCAGGAAGCCTCTAAAATCTGGAAAACACAAGGAAGGAATTCTTGAAAACCTTCAGAAGGAGGGCACCTGGGTAGCTCAGTCATTAAGTGACTGCCTTCGGCTCAGGTCATGATCCCTGAGTCCCGGGATCAAGCCCTGCATCGGGCTCCCTGCTCAGCATGACGCTTGCTTCTCCCTCTCTCACTCCCCCTGCTTTTGTTCCCTCTCTAGCCAACATGGAGATTTTAGCTCTGTGAGAACCATTTTGGAGTTGTGACCTCCAGATCTGTAATATGAAAATGTGTGATGTTTGAAGCCTCTAAATTTCTGGTAATTTGTTACAGCATCAGTTGGAAACGAATTGCATGCTGTTTTCTGCTTGTCTTTCTTCTGAAGGTTCTGCTATTTGTAGAGCATGGGGCCCAAGGTATTCATTACAACTGAGATGGGCTTGTTTCTGAGCCTATTCAGCGCACTGAGCTAAAAAGTATCTGTAGAAAATACTTGCGAGTTCAAGATGATTTTTTTTTGTGTGGGACCTTGGGCAAGTATATTTGAATCTCCAATTCAAATTCAGGATACAAGACTGTTTAGTTGGTCTTTTTTTTCCCATCTGTATCAACATCAGGGATGGCACAATTAAAATGTGCTGTAATTACTCATTTTGCTTTATCCCACAGTACATATATAACAGTCTCAGAAAAACAACAACAATGCTACCAGCAACATGATTACTGAAAAATCAAAACAACACAAAACAAAAACCGTACCTTTTTTTTTGGTAATTTATTTCCTTAGGATAAAGCCCATGAGGAATAGGTAGTCAAATTACTATATTGCAAGGTCACTTGGAATGACAATCTTTTTAAAAAAAATTTAACATGTGCAGGATAAAAATCATACTTCTTTCCCCCCTACTGACCAATCATCATCTCAGTAAATGCCAGATAATTATTTCTATTGTTGTGGACAATGTGTTAGTCTATTGACTTTAGTACTAACAACAACAATAATTATTATTAAAAACAGTTATCATAACAATCACATACAATTGGGTTGTCTGTTATCTGAATATGAATTCTAAAGCCAGCTTCTGTTTTCTTTTCTGCAACCTTGATCATGATTCAGTAGCCTACTCAACACCACCGGTAGATTTCCGATCAGATATCATTGTCTGGTGTAAAGGCATGTAGGAGGAAACCAAGGACTGCAGCCTTGGATTGTAGCCCAAACATTGCACACATAGATTCTCTTTAATATTCCAAGATCAGAACTAAGTTGATAGGTAGCTTGCAAAAACAAGGGCTACTCGATCACTAAGTACCAAAATGCTCTAGTAACTTTGGAAGACAGAATGCATTCCATTATAAAGAGACCAAGCTTTGCCAATTTGAGGCAACAAGATAAGAGAACACAGGTAATATGTGGAAAGGAAAAGAGATACAGGAAGAGACTTACTTTTATGATCATGAATATAAATTGACATATACTAATATGAATGAGAGTCACAGTTCTAAGTTCTAGAAAGCAGCAAGTATTGGCATTTGATTGAAGTTTCTTCTCAGTTATATCTGGCAGAACATAAAACATGAAGTGACAGCCCAGAGGGTTAGGTCTGCAACTGGCAGGGTTTCTGCAGAAGCTGAGGTAGGGCATCTGGTGACTTAAGAAGGCAGCTGCATGGAAATACAATGTTTTGGCATGGATGGCTGGCTTTGTCTGTCAGGAGAATATGAGCCTAAAGTCAGGGAACCTCACAAGAACAGCAAGACAGAGATTTTATCTATTAGGGAGAAGCCAAAGAAGCAGACCAGGGTCTTGGGATCGAGTCCCACATTGAGCTCCCTCTACCCCTCCCCTTGCTTGTGTTCCCTCTCTCATTCTCTCTATCTGTAAAATAAATAAATAAAATCTTAAAAAAAAAAAAAAAGATTCAAACCGAGGGAGAGAACATCCATTTGGCATTGTTTATGCAATGGGTTCCCCATTACACCTCTCCCGCCTAATACTTCACTTATAGGAAGGGAGAGCCCCTGCTTAGGGACTATAGCGAGAGGGAGAAAATTCATCAAAAGTAAATCTGGGGGATAAACAGGTCCTGGATATCCATTATATCATAAATGTCTAAATATACATGGTAGAAGCAAGAGAAATAGGACCTGAGGCAAATCTAAATAATGTTTTGCTTCCAGAAACAAATCCATTGATTATGTCCTAGATGTTTAAAGCTAGGGAACAGGGACACCTGGGTGGCTCAGTTGGTTAAGTCTCTGACTCTGGATTTCAGCTCAGGTCATGATCTCAGGGTTGTGGGATCAAACCTTGGGTTGGGCTCTCCAACAGCAGGGGAGAGGCACCTGCTTGGGATTCTCTCCTTCTCCCCTTGCCCTGTTCCCCCCCAAGTAAATAAATAAGATCTTAAACAAACAAACAAACAAACCTAGGGAACAGCCTGGGACCTGATATTTTCTCCTTTTATTACAGTTCATGTTGGATTAGAAAACGCAGGTGCCTGAGGGTCACATGATAGCTAACAACATCCATGCTTCCTCTGTGTCACACACTGCAGTAAAGTGCAGTACAGATATGTCATTGCATTTATTCTTCCTGATGTCAGTGTGATGTCAGAAATACTGACTCATCTCACAGATGAGCCAACTGAGGTTCAGGAGGTTTCAACTGTGCAAGGAAGGAAGCAAACAAACAGAAAATCAGTATGATCCTGTGAATATCTTAGAAAGGAGGATGAGAAGTACAAGGAAGTGAGGCTCTGAGTAAGGTACCCTCCCACATCAGTTTTAACTTGGGTTGACCCAGCAGTCTTGTTCTGTTGGATATGGCAACAGTAGCCTAATAGGAAAAGGTGGGATGGTGAAGACTTGTCAGGAATTTAGCAGTACTGCTTGGTGAAGAGAAGGATGAAATTACAAGTAAGCACGGCAGAGACTAAAGAAACATAATTAGACACAGATGTTGACCCCAACAAGGTAGTCCTCTGCCCCTGTCCCCTTTCCAGAGGGTACATGAAGGTCAGACATGAGTTAGATAGGCTTTGGTACCCAATGTGATCTTGTCCAGGGGAAGGATATAGTAATCCAGTAAGCCCAGTCAGTGTGTGGTATTTGGAGAAGTTCCATCCTAGCAGGACCCTGGCCAGGGGCCTAGGGTGTAGTCAGAGCTGGGACTGGAGAACAATTTTCCATGTTGGATGGGCTTCTGGGAAAGTCTATAGTTTCTTTCTTTTTTTAAAAAAATGTTTTATTTATTAGAGAGAGAGAGAGAATATGAGAGAGAGAGAGAATGAGCAAGCATGAGAGGGGAGAAGCAGACTCTCTGCTGAGCAGGGAGCCCGATGTGGGACTTGATCCTGGGACTCCAGGACCATGACCTGAGCCGAAGGCAGTTACTTAACCAACTGAGCCACCCAGGCACCCCAAGCCTATAGTTTCAATCAAAAGACGCTCTAGGAGGCGTTCAGGGCTATAAACTGGGAAAACATTACGGGGGTGGGAAACAGACAGGAAAGTGGCACAGTTGGACATCTACTCTCTTACCCAGAGTGGCACTTTGAATCTTCAGACAGAGGACTGCCTAATTCCCATGGGTGAGGGCTGATGAGACACCCAGTCTTGGTGAAATTTGCCTCATGGACTGGGGTGGGCTCCTGAGGTCATTACTGGAAAATATAACTGTGGGGAGCAAAAGAATACTAAGATATGGAAGGTGGAACAGGGACAATAATTAAAACCATCTCTAAACCTTAGGTTCACATATTATCCAGAATTCAAGCTGTTCTTAAAACCAACAACTGCCCCTCTTCCCCTTAAAATCACAGCTTTAGCTAACTCTTCCATTTATCACAAAACATTCTTCAGATAGACAAATTTATTTAAAAGCTGCCAAAATTCAAGTCTCCTAATGGAAAAACACAAAAATTAAATTGCCTAGCTAGAGATTCAGCAATCTTTTTTTTTTTTGGCAAGACTCTTTTACACTTTTTATGGTGTTTATAGCTTGCCTCTCTAGGCAGTTTTCTTTATTGAAGCTCTTTTAAGAATATATTCTTTCTTTGCATGAAGTTTTTTTTTTTTTTTTTTAAAGATTTTATTTATTTGACAGAGAGAAACACAGCTAGAGAGGGAACACAAGCAGGGGGAGTGAGAGAGGGAGAAGCAGGCTTCCTGCCGAGCAGGGAGCCTGATGTGGGACTGGATCCCAGGTCTCCGGGATCATGACCTGAGCCGAAGGCAGTGGCTTAACCAACTGAGCCACCCAGGCGCCCTCTTTGCATGAAGTTTTAAAAATTACTTGCCTACAACTTGTCTTCCCTAATAAATATCTTGTCTAACCTCTAACTTCTCTTTCATTTATAGATGATATACTCTACATAGAAATCATTCCTTTAAGGAGCAGTATAGACTTAATTGTGCTCCCCATCCCCACCAAATTCATATGTTGATGTCCTAACCACTAGTGTGATGGTATTTAGAGATAAGGTGTTCTGGAAATATCCAAGTTTAGACGAGGTCATGAAGGTGGGGTCCTCATGATGGGATGAGTGCCTTTTTAAGATCTAGAGAGGAAGATCTCAGGCACTGAGGAAAGTCCTATGAACACACAATGAGAAGGCAGCCAGCCATCTGAAAGCTACAAAAGTGCTCTCAACAGAACCTAACCGTGTTAGCACTCTCATCTCAGACTTCTGGCCTCTAGAACTGTGGGAGCAAATACATTTCTGTTTCTTAAGCCACCCAATCTATGGTATTTTGTTTTGTTGGCTTGAGCTAAAACAAGGGAGTCTTAACAATGTGATTCTTATTAAAAACATTACACAAGATTATTTTTAAAAGATTTTACTTGGGGCGCCTGGGTGGCTCAGTCGTTGAGTGTCTGCCTTCAGCTCAGGTTATGATCTCAGGGTCCTGGGATCGAGCTCAGTATCTGACTCCCTGTCGGCCGGAAGTCTGCTTCTCCCTCTCTCACTCCCCCTGCTTGTGTTCCCTCTCTAGCTGTGTTTCTGTCAAATAAATAAATAAATTCTTTTTAAAAAGAGTTTATTTATTTATTTGAGAGAGATTGAGATCTAGCTGTCATGAGCCGGGGTAGGGACAGAGAGAGGGGGAAAAGCCCCATGTGGGGTTTAATCCCAGGACCCTGAGATCCTGTCCTGAGCTGAAGGCAGATTGTTTAACTGAGTGAGCCACCCAGGTGCCCAAACATTACTCAAGATTTTTACTATAAAAAACAATAAAGTCTTTTAGAAGAATTTTAAGATTCTTGTACTTGGCTCTTGTCTTCAACTTCCTTTCTCCTGGCATCCTTCCTTTCCCTCCCTTTGACTGCGGACTTGACTGGGGAAGAGGTTGTCTTCCTAGTCTTAGTAAAATGCTCAGCTCCCAGGCTCTGGCTACTGTTACAATGTTGCATTTTGTATCCTTCCTTTTCCTACTTGAGCATTTACTTTTTCTTAACTATATCTTTCTTCCAGGTAGTTTACCTTAAGGAAAATATTGAAAAAGAAACAAATGATTTGCCAATGCCTCGGGCGCTATCCTCTGTCCACAAAGCACTGTCCTAAGTTTACCATTACAGTTAAATAAAATATTTGGAAGAAGAGAATGAATGTTTCCTGTTTTTATTTTGAAAGGGTTTCACAAATATCTTAATCTCATAATTCTGTATTTTATATTTAGCAGGTTCTCAATTGTCACATGATCTTGGGCAAGTTAATTAACCTCTTTGAGCCCATCATTCCTCATTCCTAACAGGGAAAAATGATAACAACTTCTATATTACTTTACAGGAACGTCAGACTCAGATGGAATAATATAAATGGAATTTGTACAAATGTTGGTTGTTACATTGTTAGTTGGGAAATATCTGCCTGTATTTAACTCAGCCTGATTGCCCACATAATTGATATATTGCACCAAAGCAGGAGGCTAGGTTCATCTTTGGTGCTTATTTGTATTTAGGGGTTATTTCTTGATCGATTTGTGCAAAGCAAATTTGGCTTATTTCAATAGTATGAACGAAGTTCAGGGAGTAAATGACTATAGCACAAACCTATGTTAGTGCTCTTGGAATCTTTAAGGATACATAGGGACTTGGAATTGTCAATTTTTTTTGACAAAACTATTTATTTTAACGCTTTTATTTTGGATATAGAGAGTGTGAGAGAAAGAGTCCATGCATGGGGGAGGGACAGAGGCAGAGGGAGAGAGAGAGAATCTCAAGCGGACTCCTTGCTGAGCACGGAGACCCAGATGAAGGATTCTGAGATCATTCCCTGAGTTAAAATCAAAAGTTGGATGCTTAACTGACTGATCCACCAGGTGCCCCAATAATACACTTTCTTTTCATGTCCTACAAATGCTTTGCTTGAGAAAGAATGTAGGTATACTTTGTGGAGAGTAAAGCTGGCCATTTTTCCTTTTTTTCATAAGCAGTAAAACTTCAAGTGTGATAAAGAAGGAAATGGAATACTTTTCCTGCTTAAAACTCTAATTAAAGGCCTTAGTTCTATACTCTTTCCGTGGGTTGTGTGTGTGTGTGTGGGGGGGGGCTACATACCCAAGGTGAGCATGCAGAAGAGTGAGAGGAGGAGAACGAGAAGAATCAAAACACGTAAGGGAGACACTGGGACATTTACACTCTCAGATGTAAAATGAAATACCCCCAGAAATTTTACTTTCTTCTTTCCTCAAACTCCCATTTAATAAATCCTGGGGTTTTTTTCCTAAGAAATTTACGGTAGTCTTAGACTGAAGTCATTTTGAAGTAACTTCCCCCTCCCCCATTTTAACAGAAATATATAGGCAAAACTTGCAGAGATCTACATTGGCCAGAATAAAGTTCTGGGGGGAAAATTATGATACTGTTTCGAAACATGAAAGATATTAATAGACTATAAGTATCTGAAGAGTGGCAATACGAGGAAGCATAAAAATTAACTCTATTTGATGTATAATATAGCAGATGAAGAACTGATTTGTCTGCTTATGTTGAGACATTATGCTGCAAAACAAGTGGTTCTTCCACCATTAAGAGAAGTGATTTTCATATTGCCAAATTTTTCTTACAAAAGGATAATATGAAAATCTCATTGGCCTCCCACCCACATTACTTGCCAGTTTTAATCTATGGCAATATCTAGGCCTAAGTTTAACAGAAGAGTCTTTACCTAAGTGTTTAAAAATGTAAACCTTTATTCCTATCCCTATCTAAACATGTGATTTGATCATATATTTATATACCTATATTTCTTAAACATTTATCGGACTTTGAGGGGTAGGTAGGAGGTGTTCTTAATCTGAGGTTTTTTTTTTTTTAATATTTTATTTATTTATTTGACAGAGAGAGATCACAAATAGGCAGAGAAGCAGGCAGAGAGAGAGGAAGCAGGCTCCCGGCTGAGCAGAGAGCCCAACGTGGGCCTGGATCCCAGGACTCTGAGATCATGACCTGAGCTGAAGGCAGATGCTTTAACCCATTGAGCCACCCAGGCGCCCTTAATCTGAGTTTTTTGAGGCAGAGAATATAACATGGTTTGTTGTATAGTTCCCTGGATTGCAGTCATTTCTTTCATTTACTGAGATAGGATTGATTAACTGTTTCCTGTCTGGTATTGGATCCTGGGATAGATCAGAAATTTGGGATACATAATTTGAGAGGCAAATTATTCTCTAGTCTGAGCATGCAAAAAATCTTAGTTGCTTCTGACTCTAATAAAGTGATGGTGGTGTGGCAAACACAGCAGCTGTACTCTTATTATCTGTACCAAGAAACAGCAGTCACTCCATTTCCAGTTTAGGAAAGAGTGAAAAGAGAGGAAAAAAAAACCGTAAAAAACCTTTCATAATAAGAAAACCCCAAACCAGCATCTTTCCATGTAACTATACACCTCAAGTTTACTCATTAACCTTATCATCAGTCTGGTATAGCACCGAGAAAGAAAAAAAAATCCTCCATGATTTTCGAGTGCATTTGCTTCATTAGAGACTTTTATGTTCTTCCTGAGAGTGAAAGAGAGATGGAGAGACTCAAGTTTCTTGATACAGTGCATCAAAACATAAAAATGTTTGATAAATGAATTTTAAAACTGGGCTGTGATTTTCTTCATGCAGACTTGTAATGTCTGACTTTTGGAAGAACTTTAGACATAAGTAATATTAGGTAATAATTAACAATCAGTAAATATTTTTTCAAAATCCTCTACAAATGCCTTCATGGTGGATGGATTTCCACATTGGTTTTTCAAAATGACTATCTTCATCCTACTTAACCAGCTGTAAAGACAGAGTGTGGACTTTTGCCTTTTCTGTGTGGGCAGACAGGACGGCAAAGTGGAGTGAGAAAACAGCGGTTCCACTCTGTGTTCCACAATTTGATAAACTGAGTGACGTTTGGCCTTTCAAAACTTTAGGAGGTTCATTTAAAACACCGAGATAATAACTCTCACATCATTCCGTTTCCAGGGATTGATTACCGGAGCTCACAAGCCGAGTTCTCTACAGACGGTAAACGGAATGCAAACGTGAGCCACAACTCAAGAGTTCAGAGCAGCTGCATCCCTGCTCTAGCACTGAGGTCACAAAAAAGTGGGGTCGAATGTCAACCCGGTGAGGTCCCTCCCTCAGTCCAGGGCCCTAAAATTCTACACCTGGAGGCTGTGCTCGCCGAAGCCTCGAGAACCTCACTTGGCACAATGGCGCCCTTAGGCTCTTTGCTCACCCAAGCCGCGTAATTTTTAGTACCTGTCCTTAATCATGGGAACGTTTTCTTCTATTCTCCCCCAGACACCTCATCAGGTGTCTCCTCTCATAATCGCCCCCCCACAGAGAAACATACCCATTACCCACTATTACTCCACGCTCCCCCGCACGCACCCCTCGTGCGGAGGTGGGGGATGGAGGAGTGGCTGGGCTTTTATATACCTTGCTAGCCAATGAACGTGCCGTCTTTCTTCCGGTCAGAGAGCTGGCCAATCCGAGCAGGTCGCTGTAATCTTCGGCTTTACTCGGCTCTTTTCGCTGATGCGGGAGCTTGGGGGCCGCCGCCGCTAAAGAGACGCTTTCCTTTTTTATTTTTTTTCTATGTGTTCACTTCCGGGTCCGGCGCCGATCCGGATGCCCGAGGCAGAAGGATGTTTGACCTCCGGATAAGCGAGGCGCCGCTGTGCATTCATTCCCGGCTGCATCGGTGGCGACAGCCTCGGCCCGGGCGGCGACTCTCCAGCCAGAGGCGGCGGTAGGAGGCACCAGCAGTAGTGCTGGGAGCGAGTCCGAGCCGAGCTGCGTTCCCTCCCTCGCTCGTTCCTTCCCCCCTACCTCGCTTGCTCCCTCCCTGCGTGGCTCGCTTTCCTCCTCCGGTCGCCGGCGGGTGTGATGTGCCGCCGCCGCTGCCCCCGCGGCCACTGACGGACGGAGCAGGTCCGCCGCCCGCGCCCGGGACCGACCCCGCAGCTCGCGGCCGCGCCTCTGAGGTAAAGCCCCCTTCGCCGTGGGCGCGCGGTCCGGCCGCCCCGGCCCGGCTGCAGCCTCAGCGCGGCCGCGGCTCCCTCCTTCTCGGGTGGGGCTGGGTGGGCTGGGGTCCCGGGCTGGGGGCTGGGGTGCGGCGGGGGCGGCGCCGCAGGTGGGGGCCATGGAGGAGGAGGAGGAGGGGTTGGCTAGGACCCCGGCGGGCGGGCTGCGGGGAGGGAGCGCGGGAGGGGCCGCGGCCGGGGGGTGAGGGCGCGGAGCGCCGGTCGGCCGGGGAGGGGGCCGCGAGCGGCGGGCCGGGCGGGTGCCGAAGTTGCGGAGCGGTGCGACGCGAGTGGGGACACGGGGGAGGTGGGCGAGCCGGGAGAAGGCGGGGGCTTCTCCGGGGAGGGGTTTTGAGGTCGGGAGTGCAGCCCCGGCGCTCCTGATTGTGTCCAGACAATTACCCTCGGAGTCGGGGTTTGGGCCGGAGGGAGGGCGGCATCGGGCTGCTGGAAGAAGGTGTCAGGGGCCAGCGTTCATTTCAGGGGTAAACTTCCCGCTGCGGTGTCTGTTGGGGGTGGGGGAGGGAGGGATTTACCTATTTGTTAGAGCTTTTGACTTAGCTTAAAACTTAACAAGGGTAAGTCGAGGGTAACACAATTTCTTTGCTGGCTACTGTTAAGGTGCTGGTTTGTTTGTTTATCCCACATGCAGGGGAAGTGACACACCAAAGCGTCGGTGCTCTTGGTCCACAGCTCCCACATTTCTTTTCCGTGGGGTGGTGATGGAGGTGTGTGTGTGTTCATGGGGCGGGGGTAGTTAGGCCTGTCTTAGGATCAGTCCAGTTTTCCCAGGTAAGGAGGAAAAGTTAATGGGTGGAAGAGAGTGTGTATGTCTCTGTGGGAGATGGCTACTGTTGCTACACAGTGCGAATTAGTTTTAACTCTGTCGTAATGAATACCGGAGGCTGGCCAGTGTGTGACCCCTTTTTAACCTTTTGTTTTAGAACGTCGACTTTAATTGGAAAATGAAAAAAACTTCTGATTTTGAATAGGTTAAGAAAATAAGTCAATATTGATTTTTTGTGCAGTTACTAGTGAGTGACATTTGCTCACAGTAAGAGATGTTCAGCTACGTCTGAGTTGGAATACTTTTTAAAATTAAACATATTTAATTTTTAAGCCCATGGATATATTTTTGAGGAATATTTGCTTTCCCTGTAAATAAAAAGTGGAGGGAAAAGAATACAAATTATAAGAATGAGTTAGGTTAGGAAGATAGGAGGCCAGTTTAAGAAACCATTTCCCACCAAAAATCAGATACAGTTGGTGACATTCTTAATAACTTTTTTCAGGGAGGGGTTAAAAGTTCTGCTTAGTGTATTTCATAACTCTTTCCATACTTTGCTCCGGCTATATTTTGAGCTAAGGTAAAGTATCTTTTGTGTATATTAGCACTTAGCATTGCACCTAGGGTGAAAATCATATTTATTGGCATTAAAAGGAAGATATTATCAAATAAACTGCATGACTTTGGCATAGATTCTCTGGAATGTACAGACACTTCGGCTTCCAGAGAGGTTGCATTTCTGCATATATATCAGTTATTAGTACTTCTTATTGGAATGGGGACAGAAAGGTTCATTTTAATATTGATATATATGAGACTTTTTTGGGGGGATCTTAGAAAATGATAATCTTCAGTAATGATTTACTGTGCTCACTGACTTCTGCCATTCATCAACTCAGAAATTGATGCCTTATGTAATTATTGACATTGTCTTTGTTAGATTTACAAAGTGTTAACTCTTTTTTTTTTTT